>JANHZU010003151.1:91162-102467 GCA_032468055.1 Acrochordus granulatus | reverse complement strand
TGACATGCGCTCATCCTTCGAAGCTGAGATCTTTATTGTTTCTACACCTATAGACAAAATCTTGCCAAACTGAAGTACCCTACCATCTGTATCTAAAGATAAACTCTGAAAGCTGTTAGGGAGAGGCTGCCTTCACCCTCTTTCTCTTACATAAAATATCTGGATTGATTGTCTCTTATTTCTCAGGAATGATTGGGAGCCCCCCAGAACTGGTTAAGAGGGGCGGCTATATGATGGTTTTAAATAAATACATCTAAATAAATAAATGTACCCCTCCTTCCTGGGAATCCAGGCGGTATATGCCCCGTTTCTACACTACGTTGTCCAGTTCAACCAGCAGCATTCTCTGATGTATCTATTAAACCACACCGATCAAATTAAAGAGAGGAAACAACTACTCCTTCCTTTTTTCCCTTTATCTTCCCCGACAGGAGGCAAAAGGGGGCTCGTGTTTCCGGCATGGTCATCATTGACATCAGCCTGTTGAGTGGCTTTCAGCCCAATGAGATGGACCTTTTTGAGGTAGCTCTCAGCCAAGTCTTGCATTTCGCTTTAATAGAGGAAAAGGGTGGTGTTCACACCTACCTCAGTGGCATGACATTCTTGGATCTGGATGTCCCTAACTCTTCTCCATTTATCCGGGTTGGGTGAAGCAGAGATTGCAGGCTGAAACAGAATACAGGACTTCCCCATGTTTTGGTTCTCCGTCCACCTTTGAGCTGGCGGAAAATTAAACTGCGGTTACAGGTTACGTTTTTGCCTGTCCTCTTGCTGTTGGAATAAGGGGGCAAATATCCCACTCCACTCGCCTCTGTCCTGACTTTCCACTGCACAGCAATGCCTGGATCTCAGGTCTCCAGAGCATGTTAAGTGAAGCCATTGGTTACACCATCTAGCTTTGGTGCCCTCCTGCTTTCCCAGTGTCGACAGCTGGCATCCAAAATCCATCCACAAGGCTGCTGCAGCCGGCAAAGCGTTTCGAGAGATGGCTAGACGGATAGTTTTAGCTTCTTGTCAAAACTTGGCACCAATTCAGCTGATCCTCAGAAAAAGGGGTTTGCACAGGTAGCCCATCACCTGGATCAGGTACTAATTGCAGTCGATTTCTGGAAAAGGTGACAGCTACATGGTGAAGCCCAAGGGACTTTGCTCCCCTTAGAGCAATGTCCTGTGCTGAAGCCAGGATCCCAGCAGCTGCTAGGTGGAGTGGGCGGGAGATAGGTGGTCAAGTCACATTTAACCAGACGGACCACCGTTACGCTCATCGGCTGTCCTCTGGCTTGTTTTGACAGGTGTGAGCAGCACTCTTGTGAACAATTGCTCAACTGCCCTGAAAACTAGCTGCCTGATTGCTGATGGGTGGGATATGGTGGGCTGCCAGATAAATAAATGTCACCCATCTGCCAGCTGTTTCGCAGCTTGTTTGAGGATGGATTTCGTCCACGAACCCCAATTCTGGGCGTGAAAAGAAAGCAGAGTCACTTTTGTTTGCTTTCCACAGCAGTTCCAAACCAGAGCATCTTCTGGGAATATTTTAAGTCACGTCCCCACCTTCCGGCCTAAAGGGAAAGATGGGAGACCCCAAATATCTGTCTGTCCAAACGGCAAATTATATGGCTAAATCCTATCCGTGGAAAGGAAAATGCGAGCAGAAGTGCTACGTTTTCCCTTCCTGCCAATCCTTTCTCCAGTGAAAGTCACCTCCTCGCAAGGCATCGTAGGGCAAAGCCGAAGCGAAGGCTGGACGTTATCATCTGTTTTTTTTTAATCTGGGTTTTTCTCCTGGATATGACAGAAGGTCAGATCTTGTTGAGCTGCAACTCCCAATATCCCTCGGAAGCCTCGCTAGTTAAAGCTGCTGCAGCTGTAGCCCAGCAGTGTCTGCGGGGCCGCCAGTTCTCCGCTCAGGAAATAGCCTTTTTCCTGAGTTTCCTTGGATTCCTTCATCCATGTGTGGTCAGTTTAGCCATGCATGCCCTGACCTGGGCCCTTCAGATGCAAGGTGTGGGATTGGGGCCACAGCATTCCTTTGGCAACCGGGGGGCACCAATTCGGGGAGTCTAGATTAGACTATCAGTTTGGCTTTTCAGTCAAAAACAGTCGTATCGCGAGACGCAGAGAGTAAAAATCGCAAAAGATTTTGCAAAGCTTTTTTTTTAAAAAAGGCGACCCGACTTTAATTCCAAGATGTTATTGGAGAAGCGTTTTTGGAGAAAAATCTCCAATAACATCTTGTACTAAAATGCCGGTCGCCTTTTTTAAGAAACTTTGCAAACTTTTTTTTTTTGCAATTTTTACTGCTCACCTTGACCTGGATTAATGAAATATGTAAATATGGTGAGATTTTTTGGGGCAATCAGATAAAGGCTTGGGCAATTACCTTGGACTTGCGTCAGCTTCACTTGGTGGGCGAGATCGTGAAGTCCACTCCACAGGAAGGCTAAAATTACTTTTATTGGGACTGGCTGTCATGACAGAATCTTATGGCAAGTCTGATGGTGCTGCGTCCCGTCCGCCGCCGCCGCCTCCTCCCGTGAACTGAGGAGGCGTCTGCCTAAGTCGCTTCTGAATATTATCCGATTGCTCTGGAGTTAAAAGGAGTTCGGTCCCTTTCGCCTGGGTCAGCGTTCCTGCAAATCCCGGTCGAGCTTGTCTTCCTCCTCTCTGCAGTCTGAGAGGTCTGCTCACTTGCTCGGCTTCTGATGGTTGTTCCTCCTCTGCCTCCTCTGCAGCTGCAAGATGTCCCCGACCAATATATCCACCACTGGGAGATTCAAGGGCAACGGTTGCTCATATATTTTGACCAGGTGAGAAGAATTTCTAGAAAACAAAATATTCAGGGAGGCCGTTCAGAGAAAGGGCAGATACTTTGTACTTTGGAGACTTTCGTACTCTCTGAGCTGGGCTGTTTGCTTGCAGACATTCCTTTACCCAACTAGGTAACGTCATCAGTTGGGTAGTGGAAGATGTGCAAACCTGAGATACATATATTTTCTTCTGTTGAAATCAGATCTATGTGGGAAGGGATGCTAAAATGTACAGGTGGTCCTCGATTTGCGACTGCTTGTTTAACGACTGTTCAGAGATATGAAAGAAAGGACTTATGACCAGTCCTCGCACTTAATGACCATCGCAGCGTCCCCGCAGTACATAATCAAAATTCAGGCCCTCGGCAACCAGCAGGTATTTATGATGGTTGCAGCATCCCAGGGTCACATGATTGTCATTTGCAACCTTCTGAGGGGGGCTTCCAACAAGCAGAGTCAATGGGGGAAACTGGATTCACTTAATGACTGTGTGATTCGCTTAACAGCCACAGCAAAAAAGTGTAAAATCAGGTGCGATTCGCTTAACAATTACATCTCTTAGCAACAATTGCGGTTGTAAATCCAGGTCTATCTGTAAGTCACTCATATCTGCCTTTTGAGACAACCTGGTAGCTCCCAAAGGCTGGAGTCTTAATGTTGACCCTCCTTGTTACATTCCTTTCTGAGGCTCATCTTGATTCATTGTCCCCAACTCTGGCTTGTAAAAGAGCCTGAACTGATGCCACCCCCTACGTTGGACTGAACATCCCATCATCCTCAGCCAGCACAGTTCTTGGGAATGATTGGAGTTACATTCACTACATCTGGTGGTTAGCAAGTTGGGGGAAGCTGAACTGCGTCTTTCATTAATGTCCACAGTTTGTCCTGGGACGGAGCGTTCTCCTCCTAAAGGGACACTGCGCATCCGAGATTGCGGGAGAAAGGTGGAGTCCAACATTTCCACCTTAAATATTTCAAATATTTCTCTGATTCCAGGTGCCAGAATCGGGACGCGAGTGTATCTCTTTCAGGGCCAAACAAGTGGTATCTGTGGGAAAACTGCAACCAGCCAGTGCTACCATCTATGACTTCTATGAGCCCCGTAAGCAGCAGTTGTGATGGGGGAGCTGGGGGGATGCACTCCTAAAAAATCAGTCTCTGCGGGGCACAGATTGGGACCGAGGGTTCTCCCAGGGTCTCGCACAGTTTGTAGTGTGGCAGAGCTTCCCGTGCTTGGGAACTAAATCCAATTGATCACATTCCTGGACTGGGGGCCGGAGGAAGAGAGAGATTAAGCCAACATCCAGCTTGTGTCTGTCACCTCACGGGAGCTCAGAAAGGCTTCTCCCCCTGAACTTTAAGGGTGACGGTGGCTTTTTTCCTCTGTGACGACAAACTTTTGACCAGCTTGCCAACGGGGAGGTTGGCCTGAAACTGAATACAAGCAGCCCTCGACTTTCAACCAATCACTTCGTGGCTGTTTGTAGTTACGACCAACCCAAAAAAGGGGACCTGTGACCCAGAATTGACATTCCAACGGGTAGGAAGGGCCCTTCCACACACGTGACTGAACTTCAGGCACTTGGCAACGTGGCCGCGTTTACCGCCACGGGCAGCATCCCATGGCCAGATGACTGCATTGAACGACAGTTTGCCGAAAACTTCCGTTTCTCAGCAAAACTGTGAACCGCTACTTTGCTCAGACCGCAGTGTTCCCTTCACAGCTGTGGGTTCGTTTAGCGACCACCACAAAAAGGGTGTAAAGTTGGATCGGTCACGTTGGCAGGTTCCGTTATGGTACGGTTGGGGAGAGGCGGTTTCTCAAGTCAGCTTATCTCTCCGACGAGCCCAGTTGCCGTCCCTCCTCAGCCCCTAACTATCCCACCCTCCCCTTGCAGATCAGCGCTGCAGCATCTTCTACGGTGCTCCCAATAAGCCGCAGTACGTGTCCGCGTTGTGCTCGGATGAAGTCTGCCAGTGCGCCGAAGGTAAAGTTGCTCCGACAAGATCCGGGGCTCTGAGGGCTCTGAATTAAGGCAGCACTTGGGCACGTGGGCTGCCCTCCTCCCTCCACAGCCCAAAGGCAACTTCTGTAAAATGAACCGGGGCGGTGGAGTCTCCAGGGCGGCTCAAACAGCACAGCCGAGCCGCTCTCACCGGGACCCGCCTGGCAGCCCGGCAGCGCATCGTCGCAACGCGCCTCCCTTCCATCAAGAAGCCATTCTTGGCGGGGATCTTCTGCATTAGCAGGAACACAGCCGAGGAGGGAGGGAGAAAAATAACACCCGGCCTCGCTCGCAGTTGCCAAGCCCTGCAGTGAGGTTGTCCTCGTGATGCAGCCCTCTAGCAACGCACAGCATTCAAAGACAGACATTTTTTAGGGCTCGGTTGCGCGGGGAGGCGGCGCGGCGCGAGTGGGGGCTTCTTCAAGAGCAGATCAGCTGTGCCGCCGTGCAACAGGGCGCGCTCCCGTTGTCCGCCCCGTCTCCTACCAACCTAGCAGCTTGAAAGCGTGTAAAAACGCAAGTCAGCGGGCACCGCCTCAGTGGGAGGGTAGCGATGCCCATGCAGTGCCTCACGACCAGGGAAGCGTCTCCGGACAAACGCTCGCTCTTCGACGAGGAAACGGAGATGAGTTACACAAGGCGGCATGACTTGGAGCAGCGCGTACGTTCTCGCAATACTTCTACTCCGGTTGGCTGGGGAACTCTGGGGGCTGCCCATACATTCATGCGCGAGTGGTGATGCTCTAGGCACTGTCTGGCGGCTGCCTGCACCGTGACCGCCATCGCCGTGTTCCAAGATCCACAGCCGTGTGTGCGCCCGGCAGGAATTTTCTGGAGGCTGAAGCCGAAACAGCCACTGTACTTGAGAGGCCCTTTGAGAACCTGTCATGCTGTTCACTCCCTCCATTCTTTAGCCATTGTCAACCACCCGAAGGACCCGGTTTCAAGGAATTAGGTTTATCTCTTGGCCATCCAGGGGCTGCACAGCAGATGTCTCTGCCCTCTGGAAGTACCAAGGAAGTATCCAGGAATCGGACCGCCTTTCTTTTTTCTGCCAAACAGGTGCCTGCCCACGTCTGAAGCATACCCTTGAGAACACGATTACGGAAGAGAACCGCATGAACTTCGCGTGTTACAGTCCCCGTGTGCATTACGGTAAGAGCTGCGATTGGTCCTGAGATCTCCCCCCCCCGCCCACCTCTGAGCTGATTTCGGTTTTCCTCCCTGAAAACCTGCAAATGTTCTTATTTCCACACCTGCGCGGACCTGTACCTCGCAATGCAGTTCTTTCTCGTGCCTTCCCCCCTTTTCACGTGGCTCCTTTTCCTTTCCGCAAACGTCTTGGTGAACGGTGGAACGTGAGGAAGCTCCTGGTGATGCAGTTGAGGCTGGAGGTTTTGCAAGATCTCTCTCTCTCTCTTTTTTTCTTTCTCTCTCTCCTATTGTTTCCTTGGAAGGAGAAACTTGGAGTCGTTGCCCTCTCTGAAGCTGAAAAGCTGTGAAAGTAAAGCGGATCGGCAAAGGGAAATGTTCATGGCTGGAACTGGAAAAGAAGAAGAAAGAAAAGCGCTACCTTGGGTGGCATATAAAGGAGGAAGAGGAAGGGGAGAGGAGGAGGAGGAGGAGAAAGAATAATTTTGAACGGCTTATAAACTTGAAGGAGGGGAAGAAGAGGAAGTGGCCTGCCTTTCTCCTTCCCCGGAATGGTTATTCCTGGACCACCTGCCCAAGTGACAGTGAAAACAGGAAGGGCAGAGGCAGCGATCGCAGCTGCTAGGCTTAGCGCCGTGCCACGGAAGGGCTCTTGGGCACAGTTAGCTCTGATGACAAAATCTCATCAGTTACAAAAGGTGGCATTGCTTGGCACAGCGCACACCTTCTCACCACATCTTTACCCCAGATTTTTGGTTGGCTGGGCAATTCCGGGGGTTGAGGTCCACGTATCTTCGAGTGGCCAAGGTTGAGAAGCCCTGATCCAAGGAATCGCTGTCACTTTTCATCAAGTTCTTGTGAGCTGGAAAACCCAGGTTTTGTCAGCGCACACCACTGTTGCCTTCAGCATGACTGAGTTCTCTCTTGAAAGAGCACAGCCCTCCTGTGCTGCCAAGAAAGGCAGTTCAATCCAGGGAGGAGCCATGTTCCACTGCACTTATTAGTTGTGTCTCCATCGGGTACTGGACAGATTTTCTACTGCTTCTGCTAACCAGCTATTTCACGTGCCTATGTGCTGTACGATTCACTGCTTTTTATTTCTGAACCCTTGAGGGCAAGCACTACAGTGTTGGTCCTAAGTGGTCAGTGATACTGGGACTAGCATTCGGGCATCTGCAGTTCCTGTGCCTATTTGCACAGTGCACTATGGTTCCTCACGTGCATCCTCGGTGATGGCGGTGCATCAGCATTATTTTCCTATTCCATCCGGGCTTTGACACCCTTAGGTGCCATGATGATCACTATTGTCATTAGGTGCATCCCAATCATAATTCCATGTTCTCCGTGGCTACCATTGACTACTTTGGGTGCTGCCATCCCCAAGGTCAGAACTGGATTCCTCGGTCAGTGGCCATTTCCTCGCACTAATTTGCAGCACTGAAACCCACTGATTCTCCTCCTGCTTTACCCTTGCTCCTCCCCACCCCTTTTATTTTGAATCCAACTTTAGCGCACTTTCAGAAGCGCTCAGAAATAGTCTCCATGACTTCGTAGGCGCCACACACAGCCACACGCTCACAGTCAGTGATTTTACCAAGAATGAGATCTTGTAGCATTTATCACCCGTTCGCTGGGAAATGTGGCGGTTGGCCCAACCTGTTTCTCCTAAGTCTCCATCTACAGTTGACCCATCTCCTCCAAATTAAAGGAAATGGTTAGTGGTGGTTTCTCCTGCCGGCCAGTGACGCTTAAGTGGGGCAGAAAACAAAGCCAGGGGAATCCACCACTCCCTTTGGGTAACTTTTGACCCCTCCTCACAGCGTTCCTCGTTCGAGTGGAGCGTGAGAGCCAAGAAAGTGCCTTCCGGGTCTATGAAGTTAAAATCCAGAAGGCCCTGCAGTTCAGTGAGTAGTCTCCCTTTCATGGGGTTTTTGTTGCACTAACTTTACTACCTGTTGTGTTTTGTTAATTTTCAGCCAGGAAATTAACCAAGTCCATACATCGGATATTGAGCTTCAGGTGGTTTAGGCTCATCTGCCATGAGGATTTCTAGCATGCACCAGCCAGCTGTGTTCCCCACAGGACCATGTGATTTTATGGCCATTGGGGGAGCAAAGCCAACTATTTTTTAGCTCAGGAGAAATGGCTGCATTTAGAGTTCTGCATTAGAGCATTGAGGGGTCAATGGAAGGGCAAACTAATGGGCAGGGAGCCAGTTTGATCTAGTGTTAAGGCAACAGGTTAGAAACTAGGGAGGCTGTGAGTTGTCGTCCCACCTTAGCCATGAAGGTGAGCTGGATGGTCAGTCACTGTCTCTCAACCCAAGTCTCTTGGGTTGCTGTTGTGGGGAAAACCAAGGAGGAAGGCATGTTGGACATGTTCGCTGCTTTGTAAGAATAATAAAGGCAGAATATCTATGTGCGTGTAATTTACATATAGATAGATAGATAGATAGATAGATATAGATATAGATAGATAGATAGATAGATATAGATAGATAGATAGATAGATAGATATAGATATATATATATAGATAGATAGACAGACAGACAGACAGACAGACAGATGATAGATAGATACGTGGGTAATATATATGTGTAACTTACATATAAATATAGATATATGTAATTTACAGTGTCTGAGAACTGGAAATAAGGCCAGTACAAAAGCCCCCCATCTCATTAGGTGCCTTCAGATTTTTTTTTCACATTTCCAAAGTTAAGATTTCTTTCTCTCTGTAGCTGCAGACCTTTACGTTAAAGCCAACCAGATCCGTCGCTTTGTGGTTCGGGCTGCTTGCCGGACTCGCTTGGCTGCAGGCAAAGAATATTTGTTGATGGGACACGATGGGGACACTCGCGACTCAGAAGATCGGTACGTTGGGAAACCAGAAGGAGAAATTGGGTGTGTAGTGTGTTGGCGGAAAAACAGGAGGAGCGAATGCAGAAGTGTGCAGTTAGAGATGATTGACCCGTAGGATCTTGGAAAAGAGAATACAGTTAAATCTAAAATAAAAAAGAATTAACAAACATCAAAGTTTTAGTTACATAATAATAGTTATGGTCTTGAACGAACTGCTTAATACTAAGTGTGTTTATATATTGGTAAAAGAAAATAAGAGAGAGCAAATTTAATAAAAATTAAAACACCTAAAAATAGAAAAGAAAAAAGGAAGTGATTATAAGAAATTAAGGGGCCACGGTGGCCTAGTGGTTAAGATGCTGGGCTTGTTGACTGGAAGGTTGGCAGCTCAGCAATTTGAGATCCAAGACCACGTAATGGGGTGAGCTCCCGTTACTCGCCCCAGCTCCTGCCAACCTGGCAGTTGGAAAGTGTGCAAAGTGCAAGCAGATAAATAGGCATCACCTAAACGGGTGGGAAGGTAACAGCGTTCCATGCGCCTCGGCGTATAGTCATGCTGGCCACATGACCACAGAAGCATCCTTGGACGATGCTGGCTCCTCAGCTGTGTAACGGAGATGAGCATCGCCCCCCTAGAGTCAGCCACGACTGGCAGGGGGAACCTTTACCTTTTACCCTTTTTACCTACCAATAAGAAGAATAAAAACTACTAATTTCTGACCCCCCCTTTTTGCACATGACTGATAGAGAGGATGGATGGATGGATGGATGGACGGATGGATGGACAGACAAATAGCAGTCCTTTGGGTTTGAAGAAAACCACACTGCTGTGCCCATCTGTGGACGCAGAGGTGCCTCTCGAGCACAGCCTGCTGTAGAGCGACGAGTAGGCACATGGCAGTCACTGGTTCTGAGGACGTGTCCCACCTGTCTCAACAGGGCTCTAATACCCGGGGACTCCTTGCTGGGTCTCCTGTGCTTTTGGGAAGGGGTGTCATACCAGATTTGATACTCAGCGACCTCTCTTTCTGCAGCCCCCAGTACCTGCTGGATAAGAACTCCTGGATAGAAGAGCTACCAGATCCCCGGCGCTGTAAAGCCACACAATATCGCAACACTTGCAGTCACCTCGACTCTTTCGTCACCTCCTTTGGGATAAATGGCTGCCGCATCTGAGGCTGATAACCTCTTGAGCCTTTGACTACTCTGATGCTCTAGAGACCTCCTCCTCTTTTGTGAAATGAGAGACCCCGTGGAGGAAAACCTCTTCCCGATCACCGTGTTGCAAGTCACTTAACACTTTACGGTTAAAGAATCTGAAGACCCAAGAAGAGTCTATTGGCATGAAACCGAAGCAACTTTTTTCGAAGGAGACAGCCAGAAATTGGGTTACCTCTAAGCTGGGGGTTCTCCAGTGGAGCTTGGCTCAGCGGAACAACTGTAACTTTGAAAGGGTTTCTTTCTGTTCAAAATTATTGTTCCTATACAATCGTTTCTGTTCTGAGGGTTTCAATTTCAGGGGTTTTTTTCCCTATTAAAAGCCCTGTTACACACGATTCATCCGAGTTATTACCTTTAATCAAAAGTGCTTTCCGTCAAACAGTGAAATTCCTTTCCGAAAGCAAATCTACTTGTTACTGCAAAAGTGACCAAATCAATGAGGGTGCATCATGGCGTCTTGCAGTTGACAACGATGATCATGCTTCTCCCTCCCTTAATATGGGGCTTCCCAGGGACCCATCACGATGCATTCAACTTTCTACTCTCTTGGACAGATCTCTGGATTTCACATTCTCCCACATTCACATTTTTTTTTGGAAAAAAACCCTGAATTTTGATAAGTCCTGATCAAAATGCAAACTTTATAAAAGTTCTCAATGTCTGCGATTTCACAAGCCAAAATTTTACCATCGTCTTCCCCCAAACTGAGCTACCTTTTGGTAATCTGCTTAGCCGCGCTGGTGAGGATTTAGGGGATTCGTAGTCCGATGTATTTAGATTACCGTGGATCAAAAAGGGACGTCCTCAATGAGTTGGCACAGTTTTGCATTGCTTTTTCATGCAATAAAGTAGTTTCCTTTGGTTTCCTCTTCCCATTTGTTTATTCTGCAAAGGACTTAGCCATTCCATCTGATACTCCTGTAATGACAGCTTTCTTGCATCCCAAGGCTGAAAAATCTCGACAGGATGCGGCTGTACAGCATGTCTCCAGCAGGTGGGTCGAACCATGGCAACTTTAAGACGTGTGGACTTCAATTCCCAGAATTCCTCAGCCAGCATAGCATAGCTCTGGTTGAGGAATTCTGGGAATTGAAGCCCACACATCATAAACTTGCCAAGGTTGGACACCCCTAGTCGACAGATTCATAATTTCTGAACTTATAGGCTAGTCCTACACAACTCATCCCCCCAGTGAGGCACCACCTTGCTGTGGTTGGGGGACTTGTGTGCTCTGAAGAAGATGAGAGCTCTGCCAGA
>JANHZU010003151.1:70675-83241 GCA_032468055.1 Acrochordus granulatus | reverse complement strand
GCAGCCTTTTCTAGTCTAGGAGCCACACTGGGTGGGGGGGGGACAGGGGGTGTGTCTCTCATGTTGAGGGCAGCAATCCAAAAAGTTACAACAGAAATGGCATTTCTTCTTTATTTGTTTACACTGAATGGATTTCATATTAAATATATTTCTGACAAGATTAATCCTTAGCCATGCAATTAATAAATGTTCCTTTCTGGGAGTCCCTGGGATTTCTGGAGCAACAAAGATCTTCAGTTTGTACCTTAATGTCGATCAGTGTTGTTTTGAAACTTGTTTTGAAACTTTGGAGTTGAAGAACATTTGAAAACACTGATTTAGCTGGTCTCCTTCGTCCTAAGAGCATAATAGCATTCCGCTTCTGATATTCAGCATAACCTCAGTTAAGGAGTTGGCTCTTTCTTCTGTCCCATCTCCAGCTTGTTGATAATCTCAAAGCTTTGCCTGTTTGTTCATCAGGCTTCACAAAACACATTAAACCTTAATGGAAATAATTTGGTTTTGGCTTCACATGTTGTTTGAACCCAGCCAAGTGTAGTTTATTCAATAATCTGTGTTTATGGAAACAAAGGCTTAGTTCAAAGCCCTGAATCAACCATTGGAAATGTTTATGCACATGCTGTGACCTCAAAGGAACTTTCTGTACCTAGATTGGTTAGGCTCTCTCAACACATTATATCTAAACATGATCTGTTTGTTTATGACTTGCCCTGTGGAGCTAAACCAGTCATTACAATTTCTAAACTATGAATTATGGCTTTGGGTGAAAACAACCCATTTCTATTTTATTCAGTAAACCATGGTCAAACAGACAATGGCTTAGAACAATGTTTGAAAGAAGTCAGAATGTGTGGGATTATCTCAAAGCAGCCTTGTCTGCATTTATACCCTCAAACCATTGACCCTGTAGCTGCTAATATACATTTAGCATAGTATGTTTTATCTTACTTTTCCTGCAAAGAATTTCATTGGCTTTTCCTTGCAGACTTATCAGATGAACAAAGCTTTAAGGAAATAGCTAACAGACAGCCAATCTGGCATCCTCCAGATTAGAAACAAAGCCATAAATCTCAAAAGGTATCATAATTCTCCAGTGATAAGAGTGGCTCATACCATTTTGAAGAGGAGACGGGATATAATATTCTCTGAACATTAAACATTCCTACCCCAAAGCAGAATGGTTCTACCCACCCATCTGCATTTTCCTCTAACAGAAATATTTTTTCTCCTTTCTATAAAATACTTTTCACAAATGCAATACCTCTTCCATTTGTGCTCTGAAATATCCTCCTCACTTCTGCAATTCCACCACATAAATCCTTGCTGAATTTATTTTCCAACCTGCAGGGAAAATGACTACAGTGTTTTATGAGACCTGTAAAAAAATATGATCCCTTAATCACAATGACATTTGATACTTATGTTTACTCCCAATTTTGCTGCCAGGGGAAAGTATATCTTAGCGGAACTGAGAGGCCCGCAGCTTTCTAGAATGGCCTCTTTTCCACTATATCTCAACCTTGACAACTTTAAAATACTTGGACTTCAACTCCCAGAATTCCTCAGCCAGCCATGTTGTCTGGGGAATTCTGGGAGTGGAAGTCCACACATCAAAGTTGGCATGGGAATAGAGAGAGAGTCAATTTGGTGGATTGTTTAAAGAGATTGGGAGATGGTGAGTTCTAGCCCAGCTTAGGACAAAACCAGCTGGGTGACTTTAGGCCAGTCCCTTTCTGAGACAAAGAAAGGAAGGGCAAATCATTTCTGAAAATCTTGCCAAGAAAACTTCAGGATAGTCCAGATGGATGCTAGGAGCCAAAATTTGAACACACACACAGATAAAGGGTTTTTTGTACCTTCCTTAAGGATATTTTGGGACTGATATTACAATTTGCTATGGGTTTGTGTGTGTGTATGTTAGTAGCTCAGCAATTTTAAGAAAAGGCAGACAACACACCTCTTGCAACACCCTTTTGGAATTGAATCTAAAATGCTACACAATACAACCCCTTCCACTGTAACAATGCTCATTTTTTAAAAAAATAAAATCCTGCTCATCACATTCAGGTGTGAGAACTTTTTTAAGTGCATTAGAAAGTGAAAAACTACAGCTCTCTATTTTTTAAAATCTATTTAGGAAACAGGTTAACAGATTTAAAAACAAAACACTGATATACATGAAATAAGAAAACATTAGATGCAATTTTGTTAGCACCCTTACAATTGGCATAGTGTGTTTGCAGCTGAATTTAAGCTAATATGAACAATTACAATAAGGAATACAATTCTAAAATCTTTACTGTGTTACTTTTTTAAAAAGTATTTTATGTAAAATAGTCTTTTTCTCCAAAAGGATAAGAATTGTTAAGAATCTTTTGACAGATTTTTTTTAAAAAAAAGGATCAATGAAAGAAAAACAAGTATTTATTTTTAAGCCTCCTGGACTGCTTGATAATAAATGTAAGCAGGAACCTCTGACTGCTATTTTCTTCCTTCGCTCATGCTGGCAGATCTGGTGATTTCTTTCAGTGTACGGGATTATCTTCTCACATCTGGATTGCATTTTTAAACGGTGCCCTTGTTTGGAACGCCAATCCATTCTCAAGGGGAGATTTTAGGGTAGAAGCAAGTGGGAAATCAAAAAATAATGCAGTAATAATAAAATAATAAAACAGTAGAAGACAAAGCAACCTAAGCAGATAAGCCTATCAATGTTCTCAGCAGAGGGGCTTACCAGATTTTGAAATAATTATGTTACTACTAAAATAATTATGTTATTACATCACTGCTACAAAGAAACAGCTTTAGAATCTGAATTGCTGGCCTCAACTCATACCCCAGAGATGAGAAAGTAACTTTTTTTCTGTCTCTTGGCCCCCAGCTCCTTCCTTTCCAATAAGGAGAGACATAGTAACTGTGGACATTATCAGCGGCTAACAAATGTAAATTAATTCACACTAAGCAAACGTAAGAGCTGTTGTTCTCCTCTCTCAGATCTGCTTTTCTGAAATACATGAAGAATATAAAATTTACACAGGGCTTTGGGTAATACCAGGCCTTGTCAAACAAATCCTAATTTCTAGGGTAGATCACCACCTACCCTTTTCTTAAAAATTATTTGTATTAAAGAGGTTTTTTGCAAAGTAAAAACAATACAAATTTAAAGAAAAACAGAAGTAAAAGGAAAGTGATAGAAAATAAATGAAAGAAAAAAAACAGAAAAAAGATACAAAGGAGTAGCTTCTAATCTTCTTTTCAGCAGTTATAAATGTATTTATATTTTACCCTCTCTAAGGTTACAACATGGCTCCCTTCTTTCCATATTCTAATTATCAGACTAATAAATCACAATTCCTTTCTTTTTTGTTTTCAGCAAAAAGTTCCTAAAAGGTTTCCAGTCGCTTCAAATGCACTTATTGTCTTTTCTCTAATCAAACAAGTCAATTTTGTCATTTCTGCAAATTCTGACTTGTTCAACAACCAGTTCTCCATTGTGGGTATTTCAGAGTTTTCCCATCTTTCTGCATTTAATATACTCATGGCAGTTACAGTGTACAAAAGCAATCATCCATAAGTCTTTTCTAGTTGTTTGTCCATTAGTCCCAGCAAGCAAAGTTCTGAACATTAATGTTTAAAATTCTTTTATCAATGTATTTGAACCCAAAAATTCCTAGTCCACCAAGCACAACATGAGCCTTAATATTTTCCACATTTCCAACAGACAGATCACTACCCACTCTTGACAACACCTGACATCTGATACTGTCCTCCCACCAGTGTCATAGATATTTCTGCAAAAGCTCTAATGTAATGTTTCTCAAACTTGGCAACTTTTAAGATATGTGGACTGAGTCCCAGGATTCCCCAGCCAGCTGCATATTAAGGAAAATGATGGGTGGATAAAGATTTTTGCATCTGTATTTGCCTAAAAGTCAAAGGAAATAAGAATGTAAGCAATCCTGACATACAGGTAGTCCTTGATTTATGACAATAGGGACTAGAAAATTTATCATTAACCAGTGTGGTCATTAAGAGAGGCATCACATGACTGCAAGCAATTTTATGTCCTTTTTTGCTGTAGTTAAGTGAATCACTGAGGCAATGGAGCAAGACATAACATGATGTGACTTACAATCTCTCATTCGCTTTCCCATTGACTTTGCTTGTTGGAAGCCAGCTGAGAAGATTCGAAGGTGTTCAAATGGTGAACATGTGACTTAGATATTGCAACTCTTGTACATGCAAGGACTGGTCATACATCATTTTTTTCAGCACTGTTATGACTTTAAATTGTTATATTTGTTTATAAACCATATAAACAAATGGTTATAAATCGAGAACTACTTGTATATAGGATGAGGAATAATTTTCCTGGTATGTCTTTGGGTAAATGTCTATTTTATAGCTAGCCATAGTACTATGGCTGAAATTTTAGAGATTGGTGCACTCCTTCCCCAACAGAGTAATTTGTGAGACTGCATGCTCTTAAATTTTACTATATTCTTGTGAGCTTATCCACAATTAAATCATGATTTACTTCATAGTTCTGAATACACACAGCATATGGATCTAAACTAACCGTACTCGCTGGATGTGACTCAACTAGTTTGTTGCATAAACTCAGCCACAGGCTTTTGAAGTCAACTAAGTAGGACAGTCTTTTTCACCCTGATCCCTTCACCCATGGCCCTGAACTACAACTCCCATCATCCTTTGCCAGCATGGCTATTTTTTTTTCTTTCTTTCCTAAAAGAAACAGTGCAAAATTTGGCAAGCAAAAGAGTTTGGCCTGCAGGACCAAGTCATGCCCAAACGGGACAGATTCCAATCCACAGATAGCAATCCAGGGTAGCCCACCCACAGAATAAGCTTACATTTTGAAAGATTTCAGTGCTGCACAAATATGCGGCAAAAAGAGGAGCAACCACATGCTGGAACGAATAGAAAAGCCAATGTAAATAAGCATGTTAGGAAAGAGATGTGTAATTTAAAGGGCCCCACTTGGGAAGGGAGGAAGGAAGGAAGAAAGGAAGGAAGAGATGGATGGATGGATGGATGGTTGGAAGGGGGAAAGATGGATGGAAGGAAGGAAGATCCTGGTAATGCTTTCGTATTCAAAGCAACCCGACTCTGCTGCCTGTTTTAATTCCACTAACTTGCACGTCTGCCCTTCTCCTCTTCTATGCACACGAGGTTTTGTGTCAAAAGGCTGTAAGCCAGGTTTCTCAAACTTGGCAACTTGAAGATGGGTGGACTTCAACTCCCAGAATTCCCCAGCCAGAGCACGCGCGCAGAAAGTCTCGAGTTATGGCAGCCCTGGATGAGAAAGCGAGGCTGGAGCACAGCTGCAGGCTAGGGGATCCTCCCGTCTACCGATAAATCTATCGCCTCGCAGTTCGTGCCCCGCATTGGTCCCCTTTCCCTGGCACAGAATCGGCGGGGCTGCGTCGCGAACCGCAGGTGTCAGCCGCGCTCCTGCTTATCGCTCCTCTCGGAGGCACCTGTGAGCATAGAATTAGGAAAACTCTAGAGGGGTGTGTGGTTTTCCCGTCGCGTTAGGCCAGCTGCGTCAGTCAAAGGGGGAAACAGCAAAACGCGGCGCCTTAGCGAGAGTCGGAGGGTGGACGTCGGCTGCTTTTCCCTCCGGTCGCCGGGGTGCTCCCTCACGCCGCGATACGCACGTGCAGGCAGTCCTGGGCGCGTTTAACGACGCTCAGGGGGGCTCGCTCCCCGGGAAGCAGTTTTTATGGGAAACATTAAACAGAGCAGATCCTATCGCGCCCCGACAAGAGGGCCCGGGGGGGTACCGCGCGCGCTGAACGTAAAAGCTCGTCCCTTGACGGACGGGTCTCCCCGCTGAACGTAGCTGCGGTAACTGGGGGGAGAGGAGCGACTCTTCCCCCGCTTCGGATTTTGGCGCTGACTTTGAGGAAGGTCGCGCTTTCAGCCGTCCAGCAGCACGACAACTCGAGCTGGAGAGATTCGGCCTAAAACTCGGACTCGGTGCCCCCGAGGAACCCGCGGGCGCGCTTGCGACCCGTTCTCGCCGCGGAAGTCGCGGGCCCACGGCGTTCACGCCCACGTTTACTCTCCCTCCGTAATTCGTCACCGAGAGCAAACAAGAAACTTTATCGAGCAATTCTGAAAACGCGGGAAACGTTGCAGGCCGTTGGGGCGGCGCCCCCGAGTCTCCTCGTCGCGGCTGCGGCTTCCCGGCGTTCCCGGCTCGGTCCCGCGCCGCGAAGCTGCCCGCGAATTCCGCCCCTCCCGGAATTCACTGGTTCGGGCTTTCCCCAACCGGGCGCCCTCCAGACGCGCGAAACGGCGGTTCGAAGGGGGAGATGGGAATTGGAACGCAAACGCTCTGGGAGGAGAAGCAGCTCAAAGCAAAGCCGAAAGGCCCGCCCCGCCCCGCCCCCTCGTTGCGGAAGCGACAGCGCCTTCGCCTCCGAACGGTTTTGCCCCCTGCCGCGGCCCGTAGCCCTGGCAACTGGCTTTCCCGGCCTGGGGAGTCTCCGCTTCTCCCGCGAAAATGTCTTTGGAGGAGCAGCCGGTGACGGTCAGCGACGTGCAGCAGCTGCTGAAGAAGAAGGACGAAATCGAAGCCCAGATCCAGGCCTACTACGAGGTCCTGCAGGACGTGAGTGACAAGACAGGCTGGGGGGGAGCCCGCCTGGAGCCCCACAGGGGCGCTGGACTCCAGTTCCCATCCTCCCCAGGGAAAGGGGCAGTTGCGGCAGGTCCTTTCCAGCCTGGGCCGGGGCTGCAACTGCTTGCATCGCATTAACTTGCATTGCACTGGAAGTTCCTTTGCCTTTGCCGTCAGGCAAGCGCCCGAAGCAGTCTTTCTCCAGCTGGGCCGCTTGAAGACGGTGGGCTTCAACCCCCAGAATTCCCCAGGCAGCGCGGAGTTCTGGGAGTCGGAGCCCACCCATCCCCAACTTGAGAAGCACTGGCTTCAAGACGGCAGGCGTCGGAAACGGCGGAGGGCGCTGGGATGAAAAGGACGGGCTCCGAAGCATCTGTGCCGGAAGCAAAAGGGGGGACACGTGAAGAGGGGCCTCCGGTGAAGAGGAACTGGAGCGCTGCCTGATCCGGAGTCGATTCAAACGAGGTCGTATTGCGGTTCATACAGGGACCGCGCGGGACGCCGCTCTCCGCGGCGGCCGAGTCATTGCAAAAGGGCCCCGTGGTTGTTTTCAAAGCTGCTCGTTCTGGCCGTCGGGGCCGTCAGTTGCGAGCAGGAACTTCTGAAGGGCCGCCCCGTTCCGCGTTCGCTTCAGATCTCACGTGTGACGGATCAGGCCCAACTGTAGTTAATGGCTTGACCTTCTTGCCCTCCCAGGCAATTTTGGTGTGTTCGGTTAACCATCACGAAGCAAGGATGGCTTCCCATGAGGTGTGACTTGTGTGTGCTTTTTGCAAAAGCCAATATCAAGGGGGACACTTTGACTTTTGCTCACCTGCAGCAAAAAGGTGTTGGGATGAGCGAGCCGCTCGTGGATGCTGAAGGTTACCCTCGGGCAGATGTGGACATCTATCAAGTGCGGACAGCGAGACACAATATTATCTGTAAGTGGCCAGTCCTTAATTTTCAGCAGGTTTCTAGTCCTGTCGTTTATTTAACGCTGCTTCCCTGTCATTCCTCCTGCAGGCAACCATTCCTCTAATTTACATGCAGGGCAATCGTGCTCAGAGGGCACCGAGGACCCCACAATTCAACCCTGAGCGACAAAGACCCTCTTTTAGTTGCATACATGATAAGAAAAGAAAAAAGCTGTGACTTTTTGTAGAGCTTGGCCTCGGCTGACCCAGCGGATGGTGTCTTATTCGGAAATCTTCTTGGTACTGCCAGCACCCCTCTGCCTGCCATTCTTTAAGGCGGCGGATGAGTTTGTGTTTTTTTTTCCAGGTTTGCAGAACGATCACAAAGCCTTGATGCAACAGGTGGAACAGGGTCTGCATCAGCTGCATGCCCGGGAGAAAGCGAAGCGCGACCGGGACGAAGCTGAGGCTCGAGCTGAAGCCCAGAGCCAGGCCTTGCCCCAGGCCTTTGCCCGAGTGAACGCCGTCAGCCCTGGATCCCCGGCCAGCTTCTCGGCAAGTACCGGCTCTGGGAGGAGATTCTGCATTCTTTAAACTTAATTACAGTCATATTCTGCCTTTTGGTAAGGAGTTCAAGGCTCTCCTCTGCCTCCTCCTCCTCCTTTCTTTACAACAACAGCTTTGCAAGGTGGTCTGGCCTGAGAAAAACTGATGGGCTCAGCTTTTTTAATCTATATAAGGTGATATAATTATACAGTATTTTATAATATCGTATGTGTTATATTTTTTAATGTATATAAGGCCTTGGCTTCCTCTGGGATGCCAGAGCTCCCTCCCCCAAAAGGAACAAAGAGGTCATTTTATTTCTTCCTAAAGGGTTTGCAAGTGGATGACGAGATCGCTGAGTTTGGCTCGGTCAACAGCCAGAATTTCCAGTCGCTGCAGAATATTGCCACTGTGGTACAGCACAGCGAGGACGTGAGCAGCCTGCTTTCTTGGTGGTCTGAAACGAGGTTGGAAGGGGTGGTATTTGCCCCCCCGAGGACCCAGTGGTGGACCAAAGGCTGGAGAATCCCATAGGCCCAAAACAGCTCCTCTGAATGATAGATGGCAAATGGTATCCTGTGGACATTTTGAATGATAATTCCTGACATTTCCAAGCTGTGAATTCTGCCAGTTGTATTCTAGTTCATCTGAAAAGGCTGGCAGAAGGCAGCCCCAGGAAGTTCTCTAGATTTTGGAGACAAAAACCTAAAGCCCATGTAGCCAAGGGACAGCAATCTCAGGAGGGCGCCCAGTTGCCAACCTTGGCTGTAGGATATCAAGAGTGAGCATTTCTCTTGAACCAAACTGCCTCCCTTGCCATAGTTAAAGCAGGAGCTGAGTTTGATTCCTCCTCTTCCTCTTCCAAACAACGGTCAAAACAGAATTCTGCACAGCTGCTATAATAGGTGGATGTTTGCCAGTAATCCTCATTTAACGATGGCCTCATTTAGTGACCATTTGCAGTTACAGTGAAAAAGTAACATTGCAACCAGTCCTCCCATGATACGTTTTCGGGCTCCTCTGGGCATCTGACATTGTAGTTCTTCTCATTCACCCACTAGCCACGGGAGCCGAACTGAACGGGTGAGACACTAAGGATTCTGATTTTTTAATTTCTCTCCCCAGAAACCCTTAAGTGTGACTGTGATTCGAAGAGGGGAAAAAATCCATCTTGGGCTCACTCCAAAGCGCTGGAGTGGAAAAGGACTTTTGGGGTGAGCATTCCAAAACTTTAACCTGGCCCCAACTCTATACTCCTTTCTAAATAGCAACTCATGAGAAGATGACTGAAATTCCAGAGTGCCAAGAATACATTCTCAGGAGAAGCAGTAACTAGTATCCTTCTAGAATCCTAAATTCTCATCAATCCCCAATAATAAAAAATTCAGGAAATGAAAATTGGGAATCTGCTCCAAATCCTGGGGGTCATCCCTGAAATGTTCCTGTCTTCTGCTGCTTGTCCTCAGATCCAGCAGTGGTTCTGTCTGGGAGGATGGTTTTGAATTAAATGGTGATGCTCAGATAGGATTTTGTGATGATAGAAATCCACAGACTTCCATCCTGATCCATTTAAAGTCTGATGGTCGAGAGTCAGCACTAGAATTTCTGTAAATTCTCTTTTGACTCTCCAAGGGATGAAAGGTGGGGTGTTTGTGCTATCTGACACTTGTCAAAGGTTTAATTTGCTGCTTCTCTTCTTTTTTCCTTCCAAACCTCAGTTGCAATATTGTTCCTTTGCAAAGATGATTCTGGTGATGATTCAGCCCATGGTTCTTTGATGACATGTCAGTTTGATGTTAGCATCTACCCAAAGAAGCTGGAATGGTGAAAATGAATTTGGAAGTATGGGCTTTTTCAGTATTTTCTGCAGATGCCGTTGGAGTTCTTTTTTTCTGATCCCTAAAGGGCATTCAGTACCTTTTAACTTGGGTGTAAGGACAAAAGAGAGGTGTGTGTGTGTGGCTTTATTGTGGAATTGAGCAACTCAGTTTTGTTGCTTTCCTTTTCATTTTTCCCTATCTGGTTTGGGAACGAGCCAATAAAGTTGTATGATATTCTTCCTGGTGTTAATCCTTTTCTTTCTTTTTTCACCCTTGGTCATTTCTGTGAAGGCTCTAAAACCTTATCTGATGTGTTTTGTATTGTCATTTGGGAAAAAAGTCATCCTGAATCTTATTTTTTTTAAAAAAAAGCATTTATTGCAGTGATTAGCAATATAAGCCTTGGAAATAAATGCTACACAATTTAACATCTGCAGCAAAGCATTATGGATTTACAGCCTGATCTTTTCTCCCCAAACTTGTTATAACTTAGGGGTTTTCAATGGATGAGTGCATTTTCCTTTCTGATATTAGAGAAGTGAATTTGAATATTTCTACAGAATGCTTTTTAGGAATTCTAGCGTGTGCACTAAAATGTAAAATGGTAGCTGTCTAATAGATCAGATACAAGAGGAAAAAGGGTTGGTGAGGGAAGAGGAAAACAAGAGTGCAGTTCCTTTTTCCTTCTCTGGCCTGTGGAAAGACCTTGCTTTTCTACAGCCAAGATGCTCATTTGGAGAGGGGTCCGTCACTCCAAGACGTGGCCCCAAAATTGGGATGAAGGAGAGGAACTCCATAGCACTGCTGCTTTTCTTGGCCACACCTCAGTCAGCTCAGCCTGATCAACTGAAGCTTTTCCTCATTTCTGAAATCTTTCAGATGGCTGGAGACCCAGAGACAAGGTGGGACATAGGGAATTAGATGTTTTCCCCCTTTCGTCCAAAATCTTTTTGTTTGTTTGTTTATATAAAATTACGTTTAGAAAAGTATAAAATGCAAAAAATAAAAACCCAATAAAAATTGAAAAGGGAAGGAGGTAGGGAAAATGCAAAATTAAAAAGTGCAGATTAAAAGGGAAAAAAGCTCGAGCGAAAGGAAGTAATTTCTGAGTTCCTTCGGCTGGGATTAAAACCTTAGAATGAACAACACCCCTTTGGAGTAGGATAAGCACTCCTGTCCTCAGGAATGAAAGGCTTAAACCCCAGGGGAGCATTTCATTTCTTTCGGTTTCTCGCAAAAAACCCGCGAGGGGCTGCCACGCGGAACCCACGCAGGCCAGGCCCGGCCCCTCCTTTCGGCGGGAGGCTCGGTTGCACCCACCGCCTTTTCGCGAAAGCCCCGCTCTCCGTTCTCATCCGCGCGGGAGGCGGCTCGTCTCGCCGACGGCCAGGGAGGCGCCGAGCGCAGGCGGGGTCTGGCTGGAGGAAAAGCCCCGCGACGCCTGGCCCGGGGGCGCTTTGGGAGGAGGGGGTCGTCCGCTTCGGCAGGAGAGGAAGCGACCGCGGCCCTTGAGCCCTCGGAGGCTCGGGGACGCGACTCTCGGCGCGGCGGGCGGTTGCCGTGGGAACCGGATGGGGTGCAAACAGTCGCCGCTGGAGCGGGAGGCCGGCAGGTGAGTCGGCGCGGGCGGGCCGGCGGGGGAAGCGGGGCTGACGGCCCAGCGGCCGGGCCCGGAAGGCGTCCAGGTCTCCGTGTGGAGGCGAAAGCCGCGAGGGCGAGCGGAGCCTGGCCGTCGCCCGTCGCCCGTCGCTCGCTCCGGGCGGCGGCGGAACGAGGAGGCGCTCGCCCGCTGAAGGAAGGCCGGGGCCGGTTGGACCTCGGTAAGGGAGGCGCTGGGCGGGCTGCGGGCTCGAGCGCGAACCCGGAGGGAGGCGACGGCAGGGCCCTTCCGTGGGGCCACCCGGGCCTGGGCCCCTCGGCTGTGGTGGCTTGAGCCAGCCGGCATCCGATGCGGGGCTGCCGGGGGTTTTCTGCATTGTCAGCCGCGGAGAGTCGTCGTGGTTTCGGCGCCGAATACGTGTATTAAATAAGTGGAGACTGGCCTGCCCCCCATCTGCAAAAGATAAGGACGTGGCCATGCCGTGGGGCAGCACTTCCTAGAAGGCGGGGGAACTGGGAGGAGGAGGAAGACTCTGCCCACTTTCACGATGCGACCGAGAGGTTCCCGCAGAGATCTGGACGCGTTTCTTGGCCCAGACTTGGCTAGTTGCCCTCAATGGGCAACGATCCCACAGCCTTGGGGAAGCAAATCCTCGTCTTCTGACTAACGCCGTTCCACTTTCCTACAGCTCCAGAGTACTTGTAGGAGATCATGGAGGAGACCGAGGAGGCGGATGGACTCCACCAGGAGAGCCAAGAGGCCCCAGGACGGGCGGGAGGAGCGCCTCCTGGGCAGCCTGAAGCTGAGTTCCCATATGAAAGCAGCACTTCTGGGCCAAAAGCTGCTCCCCCAATTGTTGTGCCTTCTGTTGTGAGTTGGAAGCCAGCCCGGGAATTCTGGGACTTGTGGTCCACGTGCCTTAAAGCTGCCAAGGCTGAGAACTGTTCTTCAGGAGTGGCAGCAAACGTGGTCCTGCCATTGACCTTATTTGTTGGAACTCCTTAAAGAAAGAGCTGCTCAACCTTGGCAGCTTGAAGATGGGTGGACTTCAACTC
>JANHZU010003151.1:41856-54702 GCA_032468055.1 Acrochordus granulatus | reverse complement strand
AGAAAGTGTTATGCATCTTTGATCTGGTGCAAGTACTCAGTATCTTTGGTGATCCTGAGCACCATACTAGCAGGAGTGTGAATTGCTGATAGATGCTAAAATGGAAAGGGTGGCTGAGCGGTTAAGAAACTGGGCTTGTTGGCTGGTAGGTTGGCACTTCAAGACCCAAGTGCCACCGCATAACAGGGCAAGTTCCCATTACTTGCTCCATCTCCTACCAACCTAGCAGTCAAAGTGTGTAAAAATGCAAGTAGATAAATAGGTACTATCTCAGTGGGAAACATAACAGCGTTCCGTGCGCCTTGGTGTATAGTCATGCTGGCCACATGACCATGGAAGCATCTTTGGATAACGCCGGCTCCATCAGTGAATTGGAGATGAGCACCATTCTCTAGAGTCAGAAACGGCTGGCAGGGGAAATCAGTTTGCAAAAGATGCTAAATAGAAAGGATGTGTTTTAAAAATCACCGCTAGTGGAGAGCCAGTTTGGCTTAGTGGTTAAGGTAGCAAGCTAGAAACCAGGAAAACATGAGTTCTAGTCCTGCCTTAGACACGAAGCCAACCTCTGAGGCTGACCTTGGGCCGCTCATCCTCAATCCTAGAAAGCAGGCAGTGGCAAACCACTTCTGACATCCTGCCAGGAAAACTGCAGGAACTTGTCCAGGCAGTCACCAGGAGTAAGACTGATTCAAAGGCACACACACGCCTTAAAAACGTAATGGGAGAGTGGAATCCAAATTTGGAGATATGGAAGAAGCCGGAATTATAGGATAAATGCAACAACGCCAGAGATAGATTTGTAGAGTTTTGCAAACACTTTTTTTTGTTTGTTGCCGACATCTGCTTCAAACAACACAAAGGCTGATTCTATAGCTGATCATCACTGGATGGACAACACCAAAATCAAACTAATTATGTAATTCCCAATAGAAGATGGAGAAGTACAGCATGTGAGCTGAGACATTTCCAGATGTCAACTTTGGAACAGATCATTATCAAATAAATGTGGACAATTAAAGAGTGGGTGTACCAATGTATGTGGGTGACTTTGAAGGCAATTCAGGAGCTACAGATTGCTGACAGAAACAAGCCAATTTGTTTATATAAAGAAGTGCTATAGTCATTGCCCTAGTTAAAAGTAGGGTTCCAGAACTATCACTTAGCTATAAAGCTGTACATTAATTTAGGTCCCGGTTATCTTCAAGGCAATCTCCTTGAATCTTCTCAATAGGGAAAGTTTAAAGGCTGTCTTCTATAAAATGGGGACCCCATAGATCTCTATATTAATGCTGATCTTTACTAAGTAGCCATAAATTCTAGCAAACATGATCCTGTTGTTTGGATTATGGACCAGTGTATACTTCTCATAAGTAATAAAGATCTAAATAATATAAATGGGGAATGGACCTTGTCCTTAATCTGTGTAAAAGACCTGAGCAGTCAAGGGAAGAGATGGTAAAAAACAAATCCCACCCTGCCCTCAATTTTCCAAAGAGGAAAAGACCCAAGTGGCTTTCAGCCCCAAGAAAGGATCCTAAAATCAGAATTGGAAGGGGCCATTTGGGTTATCAAATCCAACCACCATGCTTCATGCAAGAACCTAAATTAAACCATCTCTAAAAAATGGCTATCCAGTTTCCACTAGGACACACTTTCTCTTGGTAAATGTATCCATTCTTGAACTATCTTTACAGTTGTAAAAGAAATGTTTTCTAACATTCCACTGGAATCTGCCTTCCTGTAACCTAAATACATGATTCTACATCTTGCATATTGGATCAAAAGAGAAAACAGCTTTCATGAAAAGTCCTTCAGGTATTTGAAGAATTGTAGCATATTTCCACTTCAAAAATCCTTTGTCAAGACTAAATTTACCATCTCCTTTCATTTCTCTTAATAGATTTTTGTTTCTCATCCTTTGGTCATCTCTGTTGCCTTTATTTTCTAAATCTTCAGTTTCTTTGAGTCATTCTTAACTGGATATAATACTCAGGATCTGACCAAAGCAAAACGGAGTGAAACATTTACTTCATGCAAGGAAATTATACTTTGGTTGAAGATGGTGGATGAAAGCTTTGGGAAACAATGACGTACAGGTGGTCCTTCATTTATGACCACAATTGGGACCAGAATGTCCATTGCTAAGCAAGGTGATTGTTAAGTGAGTCAGGCCTAATGTTATGATCTTTTTTGCCACAGCTGTTAAGCAATCGCTGTAGTTTTTAAGTGAGACACATGGTTGTTAAGCAAATCTAGCTTCCCCCATTGAGTTTGCTTGTTGGAAGTTGACTGGGAAGGTCACAAATTGGCAATCACATAGCCCCAGGATGTTGCGACCATTGTAAATACATGCTGATTGCCAAATGCCTGAATTTTAATCACATAACCTTGGGAATGCTGTGACAGTCATTAAATACGAGGACCGGTTGTAAGTTACATTTTTCAGTGGCGTAACTTCGAACAGTTGCTAAACAAATGGTTCTAAGTTGAGGACTACCTGTACCTCTTTATGCAGATTTTCAGTCTCAGTCAAGAAAAGCGATCTTAGTTAATATCAATGAATGAGCCTTTGATTATGTGCCATCAAGTCATTTCCACACTTACCAATAGAGAAATAAAATGAACAAAAAATAGATTTCAAGATGATTAGCAATTTCCCAGTTAAATTTGGACTGCTGAAGTCATCATGGAAAAAATTAAGACAGATTAGGTTTAAAAAATATATGACACTTTAATATTGAGTCCCTGGAGTCCCTGGTGCTTTTTGAGCTTGGTTGCTTGTGTGAAGACATTTTATTGCCCAACTAGGTAACATCATCAGTGTGACTGCATTGCTTAGAAACCCAGGCATCTGGGTTTTGCACTGAGCTAAATACCTATTACCTTAATTTGGGAGAAAAAAAATACTTTTACCTTTGCAAAGGTGGCTTTTTTGCCTACCTGAAAACACAAATCACCAAGTACTTCAGGCAAAGCAAAAAGCATTTATTAAGGGGGGGGTCAAGTCTTTTTATAGGGTACAGAAACAAATTATACATACAATTGATATGTGTGATACATCAGAAAGCAACAAATCAAACAAGACATTAATTAGACATGAGAATTAAATAATAAAAACATTGATGTAGAAAGAGAGAAGAAAAAGTAATGAAAGTGTTAAGAGTGTTCTTTGATCAAATGTGAAACAAGATTGTGTGAAAAGATATAGAGATAGATAGATAGATAGATAGATAGATAGATAGATAGATAGATAGATAAAACAAAGGAGAGGCAAGAAAATATGAAAATTATTGAACACAAATTATTGAGCACAATTTTCCCTTGCATAATTAAGCTTAAGTTCTTCCAAAGTAGAGTCACAGAAACTCAAATATTTGTGAGGTGTGATGCAAGTAGATGTCTTAACCAAAGAAAGAATATAATGCTTAATAAAGTAGAGAATTAGGATTAAACAGTTTATTGGTATAGAATATAAATTATCAATGGAGACAGGTGGAGATGGCAGCCATTTGTCCCTGCAATTACAGTGGTTGAGTCCAATTTGGTGGCACCTACCTAAGTAATTAAAAACATGGCCCTGATTTGCATCTCATGCCATTTGATAGAAACTTTAATCCTCTGGAGTAAACTTCCCCAACCTGGGTGCCCTCCAGATAGCCAACTTCAACTTCTACAATTTCCAGTAATGGCCATAATGTGTGAGGAATTCTGGGAAATGAAGTCCATGCATCTCAGGTGAACAGGTTGGAGAAGTGTGCTTGGGTTTTCATGAGCTTATCTTCGATGATCTTGTACTGTTCTTTGCAGAGTAGTAGATTTTCTGAACTTGGTGACATGTCTGGGTGCATTCCTTAGATGTCTTAGTCCCTGGAATGGCATCTGCTGGCTAGAGATTGGATTCCAGTGGGATTTGATACAGGTGATCCTCAACTGATGTCCTACCTAAAAAGGGGTCTTACGACCCAAATTCAACAGTCACACACATGCATGTGGTCACATGACCATATTTTGGGTGCTTGGTAACATGGCTGCGTTTATAATTTGCAGCGTCCCGCAGTCCCATGACCATATTTAACAATGGGGTTTGCTGAAAACTAGCATTTACTTCTGGTTTCAGCAAAACTGTGTCCAGTGAACACTGGGTTCATGCTCATGACCGCTGTGTTTACTTAATGGTAAGTACCTTTTACCACTGCAAAAAAGGTGTAGACAGTTTTACGATCGATGCAACATGTGATCATAATAGGCAGGCTCCATTTCAGTCATATGTTGGAGACTTCTTGTACACAATAGAAATTCTTTTGCAGATTCTGACAAGTGTTTGTGCTGAAAACAAACAGATGGTGTTTTTGTTTCAGGGTCATCAGGCAACTTCTGAAGATGTCTCATGCATTTTGTGAAGGAGGAGCCACAATCTTCTGAGCCCAAATCCATGAAACTGATTCTGGGTGGATGCAAAAGAATCCCAGGAACATGTCTTCATTTGGTAGGAGTATCATTCTCTTTTTTGGGATTTGAAGAGTATACTTTCTGTTGTTTTGAGGGTCCAGACTGATCAAGGGATGTCCCTTTCTGGAATCACGGCTTTAATTTTTACATTTACCTGCACACGAGTGAAATGCATTTGGAGTAAACTTAACCTATCAACTAAGTGCATCCTTCTTGAAATGAGGTGGGTTGTTTTTCCCCTACTCTAGAGATATTTCAAACAAAGGCCCCTGAATGGCAGCACCTTTGTGCTTCTGAAATAGGAGAGAAGTCTTCTGCCCAAAGCTTTGGAATCGTATTTTTAGCAAAAATGTGCTGTCAGGGGGCCAGAAGTCATGTCCCACCCATTTTAAAAGTGAATCTGATCTAATCACATACACCATAGTATGCAGATGACTTAAAATAGAAAATAATTAAGGCCACATCAAGAGAGATAATCTTCTTTGTAGTATTTATGCTAAAGTGATGAAAGAACATTAAACTAAGAACATTTCAGTAAGGCTGATTTCTTTGATCGGGCTTTGACTATACAGTGTGAATGTTATTCTTGGGAATGACCTGGGAGACAGAGAAAGAATGCAGAATAGACTACAATCAGATAAGAAGCAACTTAGTTTAGAAGGAATGGGGATGGGGCAAAGATCTCAGAAAGGACTTTTCTATTTTCTTGGACTGTAAAGGTGAAGGGGGAGAGATGTACATTCAGACTTGCAAGATTAATCTTGCATTATTTATAACAACACAATAAATTTAGAACTAGTACTTCTGAGTATGCTTCTTGTTTGGACTACCTTGCAAGGCTAACATTGATCTTGCAAGTCTGAAAGTACATTTGCCATGTGGCCATTGCTTCTCTAGGCTCAGCTTCCTCTTATGTGACTGTTGTCTAGTGTGCAGCTCTTCTTGCTGTCTCCCAAGGTCATTCTCACAGACCATTACGGTTGCCGACATTTGCAACTTTTTTATTGGCCTCAAAGGCTTTCCTTGTGTTTAGATGTTATTTGTAAATGATATATGCAACCAATATCTATACTCTATCTCCCACCAACATAATCATCAGTAGTATCTTTTTCAATATCTCCTTACCTCTTAAGTAGAATTCCCCAACGTGACAATAAAGTTGGAAGACAAAGAAGAGGTCTCCTGGCTTTCAAATAACCAAGTGGCAGAAGGAAGTCGGAGTTTCTCAGTTGACCATTCAGGTACAGAAAGAGTATTCCGGATTTGTGTCCAGTGCTTTGAGAGGATTGAGACATGAGCCAGGTTGTGTGTAAAGATAAAGGTTCCTCCTGCCAGTCATGGTCAGCTCTAGGGGCGGTGCTCATCCCCAATTCACAGCCAAGAGAGCCAGTATTTGTCTGAAGATGCTTCCATGGTTATGTGGCCAGCATAACTATATGCTGAGGTGCTTGGAAGCTGTTACCTTTCCCACTGAGGTAGTACCTATTTATCTACTTGCATTTTTACATGCTTTTGAACTGCTAGGTTAGCAGGAGTTGGAGCAAGTAACAGGAGCTCACCCCATTTTGTGGCAGTACTTGGGTCTCAAAGCCAAGCTGCCAGCCTTCTAGCCAACAAGCACAGTGTCTTAACTACTTGGCCACCCCACTTAGGTTGTATATAGCTTATATTTATTATCTTAATACTGCCAATCTACCATATTTCAGCATCAGTGCTCTCCTCTGATATCTGTGATAAAGGAGCAATACTAGAAATTTAGCTTCTAAAACAATTACTTCAAGGATCACTGAGCTAATGCCTCTGAAATATTCTGAACATACTAAAGCACATTTAGTGTTACAGAATTATATTGAAGTCTGGTTCAAATGGTTGTTGCTTCCCATACAGAAAAGGTAGATGCTTCCTGTATCTACCTGGCTTTACCAAAGCTGCAGTGCCTGTATCACAACCTTTACACAACACGGCTAGTAGTTATGTAAACTCTGCCATGGTTGAGTACACTATACTTATGCAGAAAACACAGTTAATAAACTGTGATTGGGTTAACTGTGGGTAACCATGATATGTGAATGTAGCTTGTATCTGCTAGGTTTCGGAATATAGGAATTCTAAATGAAAATAGCTAGATATGAGTTTTAGCTTGGAGAATAAAAAGGAGGGAGGTGTAATAGTATGTGGGAATGGCCTTGGGAGATAGAGGAAGAGACACAGACTAGCAATAGTCAGATAAGAGACAGCTGAACCCACAGAAGGAATAGGGGCATAGCAAACATCTCAGAAGGGATTCTCCCTAGTTTCTTGGACTGTAAGGGCATGTGGGGAGAGCTATACTTTTGGACTTGCAAGATTCTGTTAATGTAACCTTATGATAAAGTTACAGCTAGTACTTTGGCATAACTTCTTCACTGGGCCACCTCACAAGGCTGAGATCACTCTTGCAGATGGTCAGATCTAATCTAGCATCTTCTTCCCTCTTCTGATTCTCTCTCAAATGGGAGTGGAATCTCTCCATTCCCAAACTCTTTTGGGTTGTGATACATCTGTTTCTTTTCTTCCTATGCAGGATTTTCTGTTCCCAAAACTGAAGTGGTTCATGGGGGAGATCCATGGATTCCAGAGCCTGTTTCACAAGAAAAGGAAATCCCAGTAGATTATGGTTCAGGTAAGATTCAATATCTGGAGTGAATTATTGGGGATAATCTAGATTTCCACATCAGGAATTCTCTAATTGGTGCACCATTGGGAGGACCCTGTTTGGAGACAGTTAATTATGAAGAAAAATCTATTGATGAGGTCACTGAGAGTTGGCATTAACTTGATGCCGTCAAGTCAATTAATCTAAGTTTTCCACCTTCAAAGTTCTCTAATTCTGCTCCATCATATCTTTGACAACTACCCACTGTAGTGTTGGTCAAGAGTGTGGGAATCCAAGATTGGGAATTCCCAATCCAAGAGTGTGGGAATCCAAGTTCAGTTTTTAATTCAGCCACTTGAATAACCTTGCTTTGAAGATAAAACAGGTTGGAGAAAAACCATGATTGTATTTTGAAGTATGCTGAGGCAAAATTGCTCTTCCTCCCTTCTATACATGCCCTTAATGTTACGCTTTATGGAATGTTCCTATTCTGAAATTACTGTATATTTTTTTGTGGTAAAAGGTAAAGGCTTCTCCTGCCAATCATGGCCAACTCTAGGGGGTGGTGCTCATCTCCGTTTCCTAGCCGAAGAATCAAAGATACTTCTGTGATCATGTGCACAGAACACTTTTACCTCCCACCAATTTATCTACTTGCACTTTTACATGCTTTCAGACTCTAGGTTGGCAGGAACTGGGACAGACAACAGGAGCTCACCCTGTTGTGTGGCAGTGCTTGGGTCTCAAACTCAGGCTGCCGACCTTCCAGCTGACAAGCCCAGTGTCATAATCACTCATACTACCATGTCCCCCTTATTTATTTTCTGAGGGGGGAACTATAATTCATAGTCTGGCTCTAAGGCAGCCTATTGTCGTCCAGAACTGTTGGGATTGCAATTTGCAGGATTCCATCAGGGCAAAAAGAATCCTGGGAATTGAAGTCCCAATACATTGTTTTGAATTATTGCATAAAATTCTGGACTTTGCATAGAAAATTGTGAATATCCTCTGCTGCCAGTTATCAAAGTACAACTGCTATCATATCTCATTTCCTCTGATCAGAGCTTCCAGATGTAATAATCAAGCTGGAACAGGAAGAGATCCCATATGTTCCCTGTCCCCAGGTCTCAGAAACAAGTATGTCATTCAAAACTGTCCAATCAGGTACGTGAAATTAATTTACCCCATTAAGTCTTATCTTTCACAAGAAAAATCATGCTTCAGATCCCTTCTAAAGCAGTGTTCCCTTTCAACCAACACTCGCTTTCCCATTTAACTTGTTCCCAGTGTGTGTTAAGCAAGAATCTGAACCAAGATTCTCAACTTGGATAAAAAACATGACACCAAAGGGGGTGTTGTCCAGTAGCTCCTACATTCAATCTGTTTTCAGAGGATCTGAAATTCCCAGCTGGAGAAAGATCTTGATCTGGGGCACAAATTATATTATGGCTTAACACAATACAGTGGAACCTTGGATTGTGAGAACCTTGTTTAGCAAGTGTTCTGCAAGATGAGCAAAAATTTTTAATACAATTTAATTTGGTTAATGAGTGAAAACTTGCAAGATTTGCTCACGCAGGAAATCTCACAACGGAGCCGATGGTTTTTCTCTCTTTCAGCGTAAAAAGCATAAATTAAGTGAAAGTCGTTCAAGAGAAAGAACTCCCGAGATTCAAGTTGCAGATTCTCCTTCCAAGCAATAACCCTCCTCCTCTTCTCCTCCCTCTCATCTCCCTCACACCAGCCAGGACTCTTCTCAAAGTATAGGAAGATTGACCCTCTGTCTTCCCTGTCACTCACACACACAGTCCTCCTCACACGGCATCATCCAGCCCTTCCCCTCCTGCCCATCTCTTCTCCACTCTCATAGCACGTAGGCAGGTTATGATAAGAAACATTTCCAACCACCCAGGAAAAACCCCTGGAAAGGCATTACCGAGGGAAAAGGAAAAAAGTTTTGCTCTTGAATGGCAGCATCAGATCCTCCCGATCCAACAGGGCTGCCCAGACAGCAGCTGGCCGAGGAGCAGATTATGGCCAGAATTTGCCTCGGAGCAGATCCATAGCAATAAAATTAACCCTAAAGCAGCCACCCTTCCTAGGAAAGGCCAGATGAACATCTTAAGAAACGTACAGAAACAAGAGAGAACAGAACTCAAGGCTAGGTGGAAATCCTCTTCCATAAACCGAGGGACCATGAAGAACCATCACCCAAACTGAACCACAGTTGTTCTCTGCCTGGCTTGGATCGGGCCCTTGGGGACCCCTGCCTCAAAATCTTCTAGCAAAAGTTACAGTGCTGGTTCATTTGTTCTATTGCTACTTTATATTGTGTATTAATTATTGTTACTTGTTTCAGATATTGGAGACAATCATTTCTACATAAAATTCTATTGAAAATGATTTTTTATGAATATTTTTGGGGCGTGGAACGGATCACCTGACTTTACATTGTTTCCTATGGGAAACTTCACTTTGGTATAAGAGCGTTTTGGATCAAGAGTACTCTTCTGGAACGAATTATACTCGCAATCCAAATTACATGTAAATTGGGGCACCATCTGGAGAGATCTTAATTACCTTGTTTCTATGAATTTGTTAAGATATATACTAAGGGTTATTTTCCAAGAGCTGTCTGAGGACAATCAATGAGATCAAAATTTTGTCACATCTCCCCCAAATCTCACCAAGACCAGCCAGTACTTAATATGTTTTATTTTGGACACGATGATACCTCTGCTAATAAAATAGTGTGTCCTAATATCACATACAAATGAAAACATTATTTACAAAATGGGGAGAGCTTTTTAAAAAAAAATTTAAACTTTTTAAATGTTGGAAGCCTCCCAAAGTCACCTATCTATACATTGGACAGCTATATAAATCTGTTTAATAAATAATAAGTAAAATTCATATGTACAGAATAGTATAAGATACAGTCTTAACCTATGTAATTTTCCTTCCTCTCAAGTTGCTTCCCTCCCTTTCTGCTTGTAATTTATCACGGCTCCTTCCCTTAATAACAGGACATGGCCAATCGTGGCCAAATATCAATATTTGTGAGTTTCTTCTTGGCTGGTGCCTTCCAGATAAAGTCTTTAACTCACTTTGTTCCACTGGCCAGCATCAAATTTCCATGCGTACAACAAAGTCTCTCCTCCTGGTTTTTCCACATCCTTATAAATCACTCCAGGTTTTTTTCCTGGTCCCAGGGCCTCAGTCCTGGACTAGGCAGGCTCCCTTCCATTTCAGGTTAAGCAGGTGATGTCCTCTCCAGCAGCACCTGCAGTTAAAAAAAATTCTCTGCTTTTATGCATTTTTTATTTATTTATCAAATTTCTACACCACCCATTTCATCTGCATGACTCTAGGCAGTTTACAAATAAAACCACACAATCATATAAAAGACATAGTTAAAAAACAGTTAAAAATAGAATTTAAAATTAAACATTTAAATTAGAGAATTATTTTTAGAAATGGGAAAAAATAATAGTATTCCTGATACTAAGGACTGGATTAAAAAAACTTAAATGTTTTGAAAAGATAATTGAAAATGACTCAATATTTTCTTCTCTGACATTGATTTTAGGGAACATTTTCCATAAAACCCATGGTGAAGATAAATTATTATTTTTTTAAGTTAGTGGTATCTAAAGAATAGATTGCATTGAAACTTAACAAAACACTTCTTCCTCTCAAAACCCAATTCAGATTCATCCAGAAATCTATCCTCAGGCATGAGAAGATCCACAAAGGACGAGAGGGTCCTTTAAACTTAAATTGTTTAAATTAAAGCTCAACTTAAATTGAGCTTAAAGAAGTGTCAGAGATAGATAACAGTTGTGTGGGCAGAGAAGATGGTCTTTGAAAACATAAGCCAGTTGAAAAAAACTGGGGAGCTAGATTTGGTCTAGGGCTACGAGCTGTGTAGCTCTATCGCAAAGATTTTGGGGAAATGGTTGGATTGTTATTGAAAACCAGGATGTCCAGGGGAAGAGTCGACAAAGTCAAAATGGTGGCTGTGGCTGTGTAATCAACCCCCCCAGTCAAGATGGCAGCCCTTGTGATAGGGCTTCACTTGAACAGTTGTGGCTTCCATCTTGACTTTTGACTCCCCGCATTCCCCCCAGATGCCCCCATGGAAGATGTAATCCTGATTTGATTCAAATGAACATTTCTTTGTTTATCCTGACAGAAGATGACCAGGACAAAATGTTGGAGAGAGAAATACCATTTTATTCCGGCTATGTGAGAGGTTTCACTGACAAACCCAACCGTATCAAACAAGAGAACCCAAACACGGTGGAGAAGCCTCACAAATGCTCTCGCTGCTCCAAAAGCTTCATGAAAAGATCCAACCTTCGTACCCATGAGAGGATTCACACGGGAGAGAAACCATTCCGGTGCTCCGAATGCGGCAACAGCTTCAGTGATGGGTCTAGTCTCATCAGGCACAAGCGGAAACACACCGGAGAGAAGCCGTACAGTTGCTCCTCATGTGGGAAACGGTTCAACCAGAGCTCCAGTCTCATCAGGCACGAGAGGAGTCACACAGAGCAGAGACCCTACAAATGCTTGGAATGTGGGAAAAGGTTCAACCAGAGCTCCACCCTCGTGCGGCACGAAAGGATCCACAGAGAACAGAAACTCTACAAATGCTCGGGCTGTGAGAAGAGATTTATTCAGAGCTCAAGTCTTCTTGCGCACGAGAGGATCCACCGGGGAGAGAAACCTTACAGCTGCACAGCCTGTGGAAAAGGCTTTGTCCAGAAATCTAATCTTCTGATTCACGAGATGAAGCACACCGGGTTGAAACCGTTCAAGTGCCCAGATTGTGGGAAAGGCTTCAATCAGAATTCAAGCCTTGTCATACACCGGAGGATCCATACGGGGGAAAAACCGTACAGTTGCTCGCACTGCCGGAGACCTTTCAGCGACAAATCGAGCCTTAATAAGCACGAGCGAGCCCACCGAGGGGACAAGCCGTACAAGTGTTCCAGCTGTGGGAAAAGTTTTGTGCGGCGGTCTCACCTCTTGACTCACGAAAGGATCCACACTGGAGTGAAACCGTTTAAATGCTCAGACTGTGGGAAAAGCTTCAGTAGTCGGTCACATTTGATCAGACACGAAGGGACGCACACAGGAGAGAAACCCTACGATTGTCCTTTCTGCGGGAAGAGCTTCAACCGGAAGTCCAACCTGACGAACCACGAGAGGACCCACACGGGAGAGAAGCCTTACAAGTGCACCGATTGTGGGAAAAGCTTCAGCGACAGATCCAGTCTCATTAAACATGAGCGGATCCACACTGGGGAGAAGCCGTACAGTTGTGCATCCTGCAAGAAAAGCTTCAGTGACAAATCGAGCCTTATCAGGCACGAGCGAATCCACACGGAAGAGAAGCCGTACAAATGCTCCGATTGCGGGAAAGGGTTCAACCAGAGTTCGAGTCTCATCGTGCATGAGAGAACCCACACGGGAGAGAAGCCATTTAAGTGCTCGGACTGTGGGAAAGGTTTCATTCGGAGGACAATTCTTAATAAACACGAGAGGACTCACATTGAGGAGAAACAATAAAAAACTGGGTTAGTGGATAAGGTCCAGATCCGTTATGATCTGATTTGACAGTACTCTGCTGGAAGGAATCTGCTGGAACTAATGTAGGGCAGCTGCAGAGCTGTGCACTGAACATCCACTTCTGCTGTGACTTCCAGATGGATCTGTTCCTGCCTCTGACCCCTCTGCCCTCATATTGCGGCATC
>JANHZU010003151.1:29024-41756 GCA_032468055.1 Acrochordus granulatus | reverse complement strand
TGCCCTCATATTGCGGCATCAGGATTTATGCATAGACCAAGCGGCAACACAGAATTAAGTCTGCTTCAAGGCAGACTCCTTGAAGATCCTTCTCCAGATTCTCCCAGTGAATCAAAAACATGCTCAGTTCTGTTGCTGGAATGTGATCTTGACATCATTCCCACGCGGAGATCTGTCTGTGTGTGGGGAAGAGAGGATGCGCAAGAGAGTCTGTAACGGTTATGGGTAGACCGCAGGCTTGTGGGTTTGATTCACCAGTTGTACGAATTCTTTCTCTAGAAAATAAGAGTGTGTGATGGGAAAATAACACGTGGAATGATGGGAAAATAACACGTGGATTGTACAGAATGCAGAAACAGCTGCATTAATAACTGCACCATAAAAAAGTACTTTTTTTACACTTAAGTGTTGTTATCGATGTCATGATGGATAATAATCTCTGGTGGAACCAGGAATGTGGAAGGAGAATGGGTGAAATGACACACCTTTATGCCACTTTATTCAGTGAGTGGCTGAGGCATTGTCTTTCCAAAACAGATTAGAAACCATTTTAATTTTGGTGTATGAAGTTTAGTTCACATCGGTACTTAGATTTCCTCTTCCCCTTCTCCCCTGCACTCTGCACGTCCTCACTGTAGGTCCTCTTAAAGACTAAGACTAATAATCTCCAAATAGAAGTAGTCCTTGACTAATGACCACCATTGGGACCAGAATTTCTGTTGCTAAGCAAGGTGGTTGTTGAATCAATTGCACCCGATTTTATGACCTTTTTCACCAGGGTTAAGCGAATCACTGCAGTTGTTAAATAAATCACACAGTCGTTAAGTGAATCCGATTTCCCCCATTGACTTTGCTTGCCAGAAGCCAGCTGAGGTCATAAATGGCGATCACATAACCCTGGGACATTGCATCATCGTAAGTACAAGCACCTGAATTTTTGATCACGTGAAGTGGGGATGTAAGTGGTAGTAAGTGCAAGGACTAGTCATAAGTCACTTTTTTGAGAGGACTGTTGTAACTTGGAATGGTCGCTAAGCAAATGGTTACAGGTGTAGGTTATGACCTATAAAGCCCTTCATGCATGGATCCAGAGAGACCGGCTTGCCCTGTGGGTTCAGCCCACCTCACCTATGCCAGCCAGAAAATTTCAGCTGGCAGGTCCAGAAGAAGGGCCTTTTCTGCCATGGCACCTACCCGATGGAACATCATGCTGCCACCCTGCTGGCCTTTCATAAAGGCCTAAAAACATAGCTTCGTAGGTTGACCTGGGGCCCGAGCGCCACTGTATCATCTTGGAAGTGGCTGTCAAAGTGATGGTCCCACCTCCACCCTAGCCTCCTGCCATCTTGTTCATCTTTCTTTAGTGTTTATCCCTTTTTAATACTCCTAGTTTATTGCAGTGGCATCATTTTATGATTTTATTGTAAGTCACCCAGAGGTGCACTGGTGAAATTGGCGGGGCACAAATTCAATAATAAACAATAGAGTTGAGGACTACCTCTGTCTAAAAGGCATGGGCGGAGAGTACGGTTGAGCATGGACCAAGAGAATGAGTTGAAATTAAAGGAGATTCAGAGTGAATATTTTCAGTTCTCCAGCACCTTGTATTGTGGGGACCAGAACTGGACATGGTATTCCAGAGGTGGTTGACCAGTGGAGAGAGCAACGGTCCGTTCCCATGATCTTCACAATATATCTCTGTTGATGCCAGCCTATATTTCATTGGCTCTTTGGACAACAGCAGCTGGAATGGGGCACAAAATTGGAAGTGGAACCAGTGATTTGCCTTCCCAACGGCCATGTGTACAGGTCATACAGAGATGACCTTGTTAAATCACGGCTCACTGAGTTCCAGATAGTTCCTGATCAGGATTTTATTAGCATGTGTTTGTGTGTGTTGGGGAGGAAATTTTTTGTGATCCTTGCCAGTCTACTCAAAAAGTACAGGATTCCATAATTGACAACTAAATGTCAATATACTTTTCACTCATCCAGACCAGAAAGAAAACTGATATCTATATAACACTGTATACCACAGTGTTTTGCTGATAAGACTTAATTTTCATATTCTAAAGTTTCTCCCTTCACCCTCAAATCTTCAACATGATGGTCCCATCATGTGGGAGAGGGTTTTGACAGTGAAAGAAAACTCTTTATGTGAAAAGGTCTGTGCTCAGTTTTAAATTCAAACAGAATAAACCTACAAGTAATCCTCAACTTAAAACCACAATTGGGACCTGAATTTATGTCATAAGTCTTCACAATCATAAGTCAAGGTGGACTTGATTTTATGACAATTTTTATGGCTGTTCTTAAGTGAATCACTGCAGTCATTAAGTGAATCCAACCTCCCCAAGGGGCATTTTTTGCCAAAAATCAGCAGAAGTCAAATTGTGACCACAGAACACTGTAACCGGTTGTAAATGTAAGCCAGTTGACAAGCATCTAAACTGCAATCACATGACTGCAGGGATGATAGGATGGTCGTATGTGCAAGTACAAGTCACTTTTTCTGAGGCAGGTATAATTTTGTACCATCATTAAACTGATCTGTGCCTCATGGTCTTTCCAAACCTCAGTAGTTTCCCACTTGGATTCATGTTTTCTCTCTAGACTCAGTGGTGATGAGTGGTCTCACTTTGGGATCCAGCTGTTCAGTTGGTGCTAGGCAAACCGTGGCTGTTTTATTGATCCTTAAACCCATGAAGAGACCGGTAAGAAAGGCCTCATGTTCTGGGCTGCTTTCCATTGGCTGATCTTCTGCACTCCTCTTTCCACGCCAATTCTGACTTTTGAAAATTATTCAGAGTAACAGTTGAACTTCCAGACAAGTCTCTCTTGCTTGATGAGATCCAGTACTGAATGTTGGCTGAGATCACACATCCTGCTGAACCACAACTAGCATCTCATTTAATCACATTTGGCTGGATTAACTCTCACAGAATAGAATATTGGGTGGGCCTGATTTGTACATAGTAACTTTACTTTTGAAGTTGTGGCTCTCCAAGTTTAGCAGATATTCACTGTAGTTCTTAAACATTATGCATTTATACGTTGAGCCTGCCACAAATGGATGCTTGCACCTTGCCTTCACCTTAATTGACCATTATTAATTCATTGAACATTTGCCTGTTGATCTCTCCAAGCAGAGCTGTTCTTTTTTTAACTTACTGCTGATCTTCTAGGGGTTGTTTTTAAGATCAAAAGTATTTGGGGAACAACTGCTGCGTTTTCGAAGCAGAATTTTCTTAAAAACATCTCACTGCAGATAGGCCGTTTGAACTCTGGTTTCAACATACAAACTGGGATTCAGGGAGCTTATCAACCGTAGGATTATCAAATTATCAAAGGAATCATGGGAGGCAAAGACCCAACTCTCTGAAGAAGGCTCCAATGCTGGGAAAAGTGGAGGAAAACAGGCTGACCAGCAGCAAGAGGAATGGACTTGATTACAACTGAAGACCTGGAGGACCAGGTTAGAGGCAGATCACCATGGGAAAAGATCTATGTGGTCCCTTAAAATCAACAACTTGATGGCGCATAATCACATTCATCAGAGCAGACATGTTACGAATCGGTGAGACCCATTGTAACAGCCATTTTCTGACTGATTGCAATGTGTTCTCAAATTTGGGATTTTCTCACATTTAGAATGGTGCCAAACAAAAAGGGCATCAACACAATTTCCTAGTAAAGTTGAAATTGTAGAATTCTAAGGCTGGGGAATTATGGAGCTGAAGTCCACGTACCTGAAAGTTGCTGAGGCTGAGAAATGCTATTCTACAAATGGGGAGTGAAGGGAAGAACTAGCCTAGAATCTTACAAGCAATTCTTAGTATTTCCAAAAATGCCCTCCCAAACTGCAGCCATTCCTTCAAAAATACATTGTTTGCTGGCTGGAAATTTTGGAACAATGTACCTGGAATACATCTGAAGGTCATCAAGTGGGGGGAAACTATCTTTAAACACTTGCAAGCTATTCAAATGCAGAAACATGTTCCTTTAATGATGTTAAATATTTTAACATTTATTCATTAACAATATTTATGACTCCCAAAAACAAGACCCTTGGTGCACCTGACAATGACAAAAAATGATAAAAGCAACCATCTACTAATTTTAGAATATATTATCATAAGAAAAGTTCTAGCAACCCATAAAACATGGAAATACAGGATGAATGGAATAGTTATGTTTCATTTCTATTTCCTTCCTGAAATGGTGGCATTGACTGATCTCTGAATGTGGCATTAAAAGTGTTTATCAACCTCAGCAGCTTTAAGATGGGTGGACTTCAATTCCCAGAATTCCCCCAGCCAACGTGCGAGGAAGGAATTCTGGGAGTTGAAGTCCACACATCTCAAAGTTGAGAAATAATTGGATTAAAAATCAGAAGATGCCTGTGCATCTCCTTTATGGCAAAGCTCCTGACAGAGATCACTAAGAAAAGGAAAAATTGACTGAATATCTCAAAAAATTCTTGCCCTGTTCTCAACATGTGTTGAATCCTCTTCAACAAAAAGATGTGGAGGATGAATTCAATCTGTGTGTTTATAGCCTCATCCTCTTCTGCCTTGCAATTAATTTAGTTTATTTAGTAGTTGTAAACAAATGAATGCGAGATCCCTCCATTCCCAAAATTAACTTTTGCCCCATTTCTTCGTCCATCAACCATTACTGATGTCCTGAGCAATCCAAATCTATTACTGTCATCTGTACATTTTCTCCAACATCCATTCCCATCTGGGAAACTGAAGTTCCAGCACATCTGATATGTTTCTTTCCGAAATACCTTTTAATTAAATAAAAGGGAAAGGCAAAATAAAGATAAAAGATGCAGGTATTAAAATCATGTCCCAAATTCCGAATTAGGGATAAGTCTCATGATAGATCCAGAAATTACACAAATAAAGCATTAGTACAGTACTTCTTCATGTTGCTGAAGGTTGTTTCTCCCTACATGAATGCCCTGCAAGTAGAAAACATGTGTCAGGGCTTTCTTTTCCCTGCTGTGCTGCTTCTCTTTGTGAGGGAGACTGTGTTTCCTCACATCTCCATGGAACAGCACCCTTCAGATGAGACTGCTTACACCCAAGTTTCTCAACTGGCTGGGGAATTTTGAAAGTAGGTCCACACATCTTTAAAGTCACCAGGGTTGAGAAACACTGGCCTTTGCAGTCTAGGAACAATGTCATCACACAACAGAAAACACAATGACCGTTTTACCATCTAGGCAACTCTTATGATGTCTAGTGAGAATCAGGCTCTACATTTTTCCACCTCATCAAAAGAATAAACCAGTCTAGAGCCCAGCGTCGCATTTCTGGTGCTTTGATAAAATTTGATCTGTCACTGAAATTCTTCCCACAATGCGAGCATAAAAATGCTTCTCTGTGTGGGTGCTCTTGTGTGCAAGCCAATTGGCACGCTGGTTGAATCTTTGCCTGCCCATCTCACACTTTTATGGTTCCATTTTATATGGGTTCATCAGGTTGGATTTGTATGAAAAACTCTTCCCGCAGCTCAAACATGGTATGGTTTCTCCCCGTCATAGCTTCTCTTGTGGAGCACCAAGACTGTTTTCTTGCTGAAAATTTTCTCATAGGGATTGTATCTGTTTGGTTTTTCTTTTGTATGGATTCCCACGTTTTTTGTCAGGATCAGTTGAAACCTGGAGTTTTCTCCACAATCAGAGAACGGACCCTCTCGTCCTTTGTGGATCTTCTCATGCCTGAGGATAGACTTCTGGATGAAGCTTTTCCCGCATTCTGCACAGATGTGGGGTCTCTCATTCGTGTGGGTCCTCTCGTGTTTCCCCAGGCTGGATTTGCTGGTGAAGCCTTTTAGGCCTCTGGAGCATTGGTATGGCTTTTCACTCGTGTGAATCTTCTTGTGTACAACAAGAGTTGATTTATTGCTGAAATTCTTCCCACACTCATTGCAATTGTAGAGCTTTTCTCCTGCGTGGGTCTTCTGGTGTTTTAAGAAGTTCCACCAGTTGTTGAAGAATTTTCCACAGTCAGCACACTTGGGTGGCTTTTCACCCGTGTGGGTCTTCTTATGCACAATAAAATGGGACCTGTGACTGAAGCTTTTTTCACACACTGAACATTTATATGTTTTCTTTCTTAGATGGACTCTTTCATGTATAAGTTTGTATTTCAGTCTGTATCCTCTTCCACAGTGGGAGCAATTGTGGAGGTTTTGTCCATTATGGGGCCTCTTGGGTGCAAGAAGCTTTAATTTTGGAATGTTGCTTCTTCCACAGGGAGAGAACCAGTATGGTTTCCTTCCCACCTGAGGTCTTTTGTGTCTGAGAAGAGCTAATCTATAACTAAAGTGTTTCCCACAGCTGGAACAGGAATAAGACTTCTCCCCTTGATGTACCTTTTCATGTCTGCTAAAACTCCTTTTATCAGCAAAACCTTTCCAACCAGTGGACAACAATATGATTTCTCTCTTGTGTGACTTCTTTGGTGGATCACAAGCCTTAAGCTGTGATGGAATCTCTTCCCACACTTTGAACACGCACAGGATTCCTCTTCCTTATGCATCATCTCATGAACAAGAAGATGCGACCTTTGCAGAAAACGTTTCCCACAGTTTCTGCATTGATAGGGTTTCTCACCAGTGTGGATTCTCTCATGTATCAGGAAGTTTGACCACTGAATGAAACCTTTTCCACAGTGCACACATTTATAAGGCCTTTCTCCTGCTTCCATCTTTTCATGCCTAAGAAGTGCTGATTTGTGACGGAAACTTTTCCCACATTCAGAACACTTATATGGCTTCTCTCCCGTATGGGTCCTCTCATGCCTGGTCAAGATAGACCTCTGGCTGAAACTTCTCCCGCATTCCGTGCATTTATATGGCTTCTCTCCTGTGTGAGTTTTCTCATGTCGAACAAGGCTGGATCTCTGCATGAAATTTTTCCCACACTCTGAACACTGATATATTTTCTCCCCCATGTGGCTTCTTTCATGGATGAGAAGGCTTAAGCTGTGATTGAATCTTTTCCCACATTTTGAACACTCATGGGATGCCTCTTGCTTATGGGTCACCTCGTGGACAAGGAGATGCCACCTTTGGACAAAGCTTTTGCCACAATCTGAGCATAGGTATGGTTTCTCACCAGTGTGGATTCTCTCATGGATGAGAAAGTTTGATTTCTGAATAAAACCCTTCCCACAGTATGAACATTCATACGGCCTCTCCCCAGCCTCCATCTTTTCATGCCTAAGAAGTGCTGATTTGTGACGAAAGTTTTTCCCACACTGAGAGCATTTATATGGCTTCTCCCCTGTATGGGTTCTCTCATGCCTGGTCAAGATTGATCTCTGACTGAAGCTTCTCCCACATTCCAAACACTGATATGGCTTCTCTCCTGTATGGGTCTTCTTATGTCTGACAAGGCTGGACCTCTGTGTGAAGCTTTTTCCACAATCAGTACATTTATTCTCCTTCCCTCCCACATAGCTCTGTGGTACTTCTTCTTCTGTGGGATAAATAAAAAAAGCACAATGTGAAAATTCACAAAGTTGTTGCAAGGAAGTTTAGGATATGGTGTGTCAAATGCATTTTGGTTTCTGAAATGTGAAGAAGAGAAAATTATGATATTTTTTACAGCCTATAGTCAGGTCTTTCTATCTACCACGTTCACATCACTGAATAGAGTGCTCAACTCACACACAGTAACTCAGGTTGCATATAACATTAAAAATCCACAATTTCACTTGGCGGTGGCAACAACAGATTAAATGTCTCTCTACTACAAATAATGTACTTTGAGTACAAAATTTAAATTAAGGATTTAATCTAATCAGGCATATTGGAATCTTGTGACAAAGCAAGTAAAAAACATGAATAACAATATAATTTGTAAATATCTGGGATCTAAGTAGATATAATAATTCTATAAAAATAACTCATTATAAAGCTTGCTTGAACCTGTACTACTTTGCTGATTCTAATGTCCATTGCGAAAAGATGCTCCTTTACTCCTGATCCCAGTTCACATTGACAGTGATAAAAGCAATTTTTATTACAATTACTGGAATTTCTGTAAAATCTGCTAAATTGCCACTTCTATATTATTTTTGTTCCTGCAATCTTGGAAGTTGACATTTCTTCTCCTTTCTTTCTGATGACATAATGATGCATTATTTCAAGATCTACCCATCATGTGAAATAAAACTCTTACCTAAATGGGCAGGCGGGGAGGCCCCATTTCCTTCAGAACCCTGGTGATACAGCATCCACCTATCTCCATCTTCTTCCTTCTTTATTGTCATAGCAGGAAACTCTGCTCAGAGAAATGAGACAATCATTGTTTACAGTGATCAGGCATTTGCTAATATCAAACATCCCTTTCCTTCCGTTGCTCTGGAACATTTTTGTTCCATCTTGTTTTATCACTCTGACAACATTTTTGTGCCATCTTGTTATGCGCAGTTAATCCTTGACCTATGACCTACAATTCAGTGACTGTTCGAAGTTACAATGATGCTGAATGAATGGTGGCTATGACTGGTTCTTAGAGTTATGGCTGTCCCAGCACCCCACAGTCACATGATCACGATCTGGGTGCTTGCAACTTTCCCTATTAGTTTCCCCAGAAAGTCAGTGGGGAAGCCAGCAGGTAAGGTCACAAATCGCTGAGATAAGTCTCCTTTATCCACCTACCCAACTCCAGACCATCTGTGTTCATGCTGCATGGAATTGGGGGTTAAGTACCATTCATTTGATGCTGTTGTAACTTGGAATGGTCACTAAACAAATGGTTATTAACCAAGGATTACCTATATATTCCTTCCAGACAGGACTGAATGCTTTCTTTCTTCTACTTCCTTTTTTCTGTGTGTTCTATAACAACTCTATACGTATCCCACAGAAGTTACCTTCATCATGCTCTAATCTGTTTATAGACTTCCTCACAATGGGAGAAACTATTCTGATCATTCAACTGCAATCAATTACCCCATGGAATTTTGCATGGTCTTCTTCAAAAACCATTTTGGACAGACTTTAAGGGTTCAACTCAAGGTCTGGTTTGCTTCTTCCTTCATTTTATGATGATTCAAAAGGGAGAAAGTTCCTAATGATTTTGAGATGGACTGGTCCTGGCTTCTTACCTGAAGTGACACCCGTTATAGTTTCATTTTCTTGGACAGTTGAGACCAACACTTTCTTTTCTTGTTCCACTTTTATTATTACATCAGGGAACTCTGGGCAAAAAAATGATTCAATTAATCAAAATATGTTATTTTTAGTGGGAGGGGACAGAAGGAAGTTCTTGATCATTTTGGGTGGTAGTTTTTAATTCTACCCTCAAAAAAGTGTTTATTAAACTCTTATAAAATTTATCAAGTTTTAAAATGTAATATTTAATACAAGGAATTTGCAAGGAAAAATGTTTTTGAACAGGACCTTTTCATTAGGTCTCTCACCCAAGTCACTCTCCAACGGAATCTCCTTTTTGTATGCAGCTGGATCTTTTCCTTTCTTGAGCTGTGAGGACATATCATGTTTGCGACCTGATGACAATCAGGAAAAAAGGAATCAGTCCAAATATAGGTAGTCCTCAACTTATAACCATTTGCTTAGCAACTGTCTAGAGTTATGACAGACCTCCCCAGAACCATACATGAGCCGGTTTCAAAGTTATGATGGCCACCACCACCCTATGGGGGTCATATGATTGTATTTTGGACACTAGGCAAATCACATTTACAGCCATTTGCAGCATCTCACGTGACTGCAATTTTTTGCTGGAAACTGGCATTTACTTCCAATTAAATTAGCCACGAATCTTCACAAGAATATAAGCGGTGCCCTGCTGGATCAAACCACTAGCCCTTCTAATTTGTCAGTCTGTTCTCACAGTGACCCATCCACTGCCCACTGGCTTCCAGCAGATGGCCTCCAAAGGCAGTTCCATGGCCATCCAGGCTAAAAGCCAGTGATCCCCATGACTTCCATGGATTTGAAGCCAGCCAAGCTGATAGCCACCACCACATCTTATGGCAACAAATTCCAAAGTTTAATTATGTGTAGTATAAAAAAATCCTTTTGTCTTTCCTATTCTTCCAGGATTCCATTTCATTAGAAGACCTCTAATTCTAATATTTTGGGAAGAGGAAAATAGCTTCAATGCTGTGTTGACTCAGGGAAACTTGTAAATATGTACGACACCCTGCCATTACTGCAGGTCCTACAAATTATGTCCTACAAAAGCAACCATTTCTCTATCACCCAGTGCCCGCCATCCTCAAGGCCATCCAGGCTTCCTTTAGTCCACTAGTTTTTTAGCATAGTGCCTTGTGGAAGTTCATTAATATGATTAATTTATCATTTGGTGCACTGTGCAACTCCAAACAATTTGGTTAACAGAGGATATCACTTGGCCACAGATCAGTGTGCTTTCTAAACTCGACTGTATTATGCCAAAGGGTAAAGCAGAAAGTTGATGAAATTAATCAACGAGCCATAAGATCTACTAGGACTGTGAAGTGCTTCAGGCTAAAGAAGTACTCCAGAGCAATGTTTCTCAATCTTATCTATTTTAAAGTGTGTGGACTTCAATTCCCAGAATTCCCTAGCCAGACAATTAAACTGTGTTAGGGCTTAATGCAAACAATTGGTTCCCACGAAATTACCACTCCAAATTAACAACCTCCTTTTAACCTCACTGAAAACTATGTTACCTGACCCCTCTGTATATTATTGACATTTCCACATGGAACTGAAAAAGTCTCCTGGATAGGAGACGAAATGTTTTCCAATTACATCTAATAATAAAAGTCCAGCTGCCTTTTTAAGAAAGTTTTGCATTTTATGTTTCCCAACCTTGGTAACTTTGAGATCTGTGGACTTCAACTCCAAGAAGTATGCTGGCTGGAGAATTCTGAGAGTTGAAGTTTACGCATTTCAAACTTGCCAGGGATGAGTAACACTGATCTAAAATATTTGAATGTTGTGGAAATCCAGTGTTAGAGTAAGAGCCACACACTTGCCTAAGGCCACCTCACCAACAAGGTGGGACTTCACTTCACATTTGAGAGGCCTAGTGACTATTTCTGAAATTAATAAGATCAGTGCAGAGCTGGAGAAAAACAAAACAGAAATATTCCTTCAAACAAAAACGTTCTTCCAACCAAAGTTCTGTTGTTTTTAGAAACACTTTTTTCACCCTGATGCAACTACGCATTTCTTGTCCCAAATGCCATTTTGGGACAGCTATTATTTTTGGATGCTACAGAAAATTACAATTCAGATCACGCAGGGACCCCAAAGTTATTGCTCACCTTGTTGGGGAGGCTGAAGTGGGCGGGGAGATAAGGCAAAGTGGGTGGAGTCCTACCATCTCTGATTCCAAGACTTTTATTTTCCCTCGATTTTTTGGAGGAGGGTTTAAAAAAAGTTCTTAAAACTTAGGGGGTTACATTAGTTTGCATAGGTTTGGTCTGTCAACGTGGTAATTGGTCGCCAATTGTCAGCAGTAGCGTACATGGATGCACGTTTAAAACAGTAAAAGTAACAAGCGAAATAGAAAATCTTATTTTTTAAAAATCGAATTTCCAGCGGCGGCAGCCTCCAGCCGCGAACGCCGACTCGAAACCGGAGCCCGAAGGACAAAACTCCCCCCAGCCACCCTGAATGAATAAACCAATATATCCGTGCATACGGGAAGAGGATGATGATGGGTTAAGGAATCTCGCCTCTGATGGACGCCCGGCTGCTTTTTTTCACGCACGCATTAATTCAGCATCGCTTGGTTGAGACCCGCCGCGGGGTTTATGTCTCATTTTTGCAACCTCGTTCGCTCCTGTCCTCGTTCCTCCCACACATTTATCCCCCCTCGGCCCCTTTTTCCCTTCCGATCCCAGCCTGAGCTCCCCCAACTCACCCGCGCCTCGCAACCTCGCCATGGCCAGCCCTGCGAAGCCCGGGATCCCGCCAGATCGCGCAAATCAGACCCGAAACCTCACTTCCGGCTGTGGCGGCCGGACAGGAAGCAGCTCATTTCGTAATCCTTGTCTGTTTGCACTTCCCCACCTCTCACACCTTTGGTCCTCTCTAGGATTGACCGCTCGCTCCGTTTAACCCCTTCAGGGTTTATCTACGAGGGAGACGGGGCGGGAAGGAGGGAGGGAGCGAAGAAAAAGGGGCAAAACTAAGTACAACCTAAATATCCAGCACCGTCCAAGCCCACGCCCATCACAATGACTCTGCTACCCAACCATCTCATCCGCTGCCGACCTTTTCTTTTGCCTTCCATCTTTCCCGGCATCGCAGTCTTTTCAGTGAATCCTCCCTTCGCATTAGGTGGCCAGAGTACTTGAGCTTCGGCTTCAGTATCTGTCCCTCCAATGAACAGCCAGGGATGATTTCCTTTAGGACTGACTCGTTTGGTCTTCCAAGGGACTCTCAGTAGTCTTCTCCAGCTTAGAAGGCATCATTTCTCAGTTGCTCAGCCTTCTTGGTCCAGCTCTCACAGCCATGCATTAAATGTATGGGAAAGCCACAGCCTTGACTATGCAGACCTTTGTTGGCAAGATGATGTCTCTGCTTCTTACGACACTGTCTAGGCTGGCCATGGCTCTCCTCCCAAGGAGCAAGCGTCTTTTGATGTCATGGCTGCAGTCACCATCTGCAATGATCTTGGAGCCCAAGAAGATGAAATCTGCCACTGCTTCCATTTCTTCCCCTTCTACTTGCCAGGAAGTGATGGGA
>JANHZU010003151.1:0-13945 GCA_032468055.1 Acrochordus granulatus | reverse complement strand
GGAATTTGACTCTGTTACAGCAGCTCTCAGTGTACTTGCAACATCAATGAACAACAGTGAGATAATGCATAGCAATGTTAGTTTTTGGTAAATACGCAGTCAGTAGACGGAAGCATAAAGTGAGGAATTTATTAGATTTCTAAGCTGCCGAAATCTGGAGACTCTCGAATTAACAGGTATATATGCACATCAGAGAGAACTTTTGGGTTAATTAGAATTCTCTACCTTCTGCTCTATCAACTTTGTAACATGATAATTTAGCATTAGTCAAGTATTCATTTGAATGATGGCACGGGGAAAAAACTCTTCTTGTGTCTGGTAGTTTTGGTATGCAGTATCCTGTCGCGCCTGCCAGATGGAAGAGGTTCAAACGAGTTGTGTCCAGGTGAGAGGGGTGTAATTTTCCCTAGCCTCACCTATTGCTTCCTCTCTGTCAGAAAGCTGGTTATCCACCTACACATATGGGCAGGTACAGTGAACTGGGTCAGTTTGTGGTGAAGGATTTCTGGGATGATGGTGTTAAATGCTGAGCTGAAGTCCACAAAAACATAACACAGTACAAACCTGGGTTAGACAGTCTTCCACAGCATTAGGCAGAGTCACATGGGAAGATGCATGATTAACTCTCTGAGTTCTCCCATTCTCCTGGACTGCAAAATACTCAAGGCTGTGTTCTGCAGCATGCTAATTATGCACGTGCATTTCAGAGTTAAACCTAAGCAAGTTTCTTGTATTTAGCAAATACAGCTGTTGGTTCTTTGACGGGTCTAGCTGAACATGTTAGGTAAACGCAGCCAAACTGATCGCTGGACTCCAAGAAAGTAGTCCTGCATTTTCATAAAGGAGAGATTGAGTCTTTGGCTGATTCAGTACAGAAGGCCATTGAACCCTGGGAGGTGGGGATTAGGTGACTGTTTTTGTCCTATTAAGGGTGCGCAGTGGCACGAGTGGTTAGGACACTGGGCTTCTCGGCCAGAAAGTCAGTGGCTTGAGTTCAAGACCCCAGAGCCACCGCATAATGGGGTCAACTCCCGTTATTTGCTCCAGCTCCTGCCAACCCAGCAATCTGAAAGTGTGTAAAAATGGAAGTAGGTACCACCTTCGGTGGGAAAGATAACAGCGTCTGTGCGCCTCGGTGTATGGTCATCCTGGCCACCATGGAATGTTTTCAGACATGCTGGCTCTTTGGCTAGGAAACGGAGATAAGCACCATCCCCTAGAGTCCGCCACGACTGGCCGGGGAAATCTTTACCTTTTTTTGTCGCTTTGGGGATTCAACAGATGTAGCTTATTATGGCGTGAAAACCATACACTGGAGCAGACCTTGGCTACTTTAAGGTATATATGGACTTGAACTGAATTTCCGGGAGTTGGTCAGCACATCTGAAAGTTGCCAAAGTTGAAAAACTTTGGTCTTGACAGGCATGTCCAACCTTGGCAACTTTTAAGATGTGTGGACTTCAGTTCCCAGGATACCTCAGCTAACAGGGTATAGCCAGCTGAAGAATTCTGGGAGTTGAAGTCCACACATCTTAAACTTGCCAAAGACACCCTTGGTCTAGAGACTCCAGATAGTGACTGCACTGGATTGTTCTGGCTCTCTTAGGAAGCCCCAGAAACTTAGAGAACATTAGTGGAAACTAGATACATTAATCATGTTGGAAAAGCAAGACGGGCGTGTGTGTATGTGTGTTTATTCTTTGTATTGACTCCTGGCAACATTTTCTTGACAACACTTTCAGTAGTTTGCCCTTGTCTTTTTCTTCTCCCTGGGGCTGAGACAGAGGGACTGGCCCAAAGTCACCCAGCTGGCTTTGTGTTTTAGGCAGGACTAGATCTCATGCTCCTCTGGTTACTCGTCCAGCGCCTTTAACTACTGCACCAGGCTGACTTTCAAGGTTTTAATCAAGTTAAATCTAATCCAATCATTGTCAAAATCCAGAGGGACTGCTAGATACAAAGAGATACAGAAAACTGGTGTAGAGAACAAATTTTCTGATATTTTGTCCATTTTCCAACAACAGGGCACACTGGAAGCTCTCAGAAACATTAAGACAGAAGCCCAGTCGGTCCCTAGCAGACCAATTTTCCTCTGAAGGTACCAGCCATAATCGCTGGAAAAATGTCAAAACAGAAAGAAGGCTGTCCTCTATCTACACCACGGTCACTCAACCCTAAAGCTCAAGCTGTGAAAGCCTACACCAGCATACAGGTAGTTTTTTGACTTACGACTGGATGCTTAGCGACCAAACAATGGACCCCGCAAAGGTACCCCGCAAAAGTTTTGATGGGTCCACCTCCCCACGGTCACACAATCACATTTTGGATGCTTGGCAACCAGCTCATTACAGCGGTCTGCAGTGTCCCGTGACCACAATTTTTGATGCTTTTTGCCGATGTCCTGCATTTTCTGCCGGTTTCTGGCAAAAAACATCCTACTTTACTGGGATGTTCACTTAACGACTGCAGCATGCACTTCACAACTGCCACTAATAACGTCGTTAAAGTTGAGTTTGGTCAGATGCCTTCTGTCAGACAAATGTCTAATCAGGCTGTATGTGACAATTGATTTTTTTTTTAAAAAAGGAACATGCTGCAATAATGTGACCGGCCATTAGCATAAAATTGGAAGGAAGGAAAAAAAGGGAGGGGGAATGCAGGAAATACCACGGATTCTTAGGAACAATGATGCTACTGTGCAATCTCTTTCAGAACTTCCCTCTCTTCATAACCAAACAAACCATTTGATATAATGCAGAAGTGTATGATGTATGCATTTATTTTAAGATCATTTTCTGCTTTTCTTCCCCCAGCTGCGTTTTTGGGGTGCGCAAGAGGATTTAAGCAATGTGGTTGGTTCTTCGTAAGAGTGAGGTGAAGGTTCCCCCTGCCAGTTGTGGGGGGGGCAGTGCTCATCTCCGTTTCATAGCTGAAGAACCAGCATTGTCTGAAGTCATGTGGCCGGCATGACTATATGCTGAAGCGCATGGAACGCTGTCACCTTCCCGACAATTTAGGCGGTACCTGTTTACCTACTTGCATTTTTGCATGTTTTCGAACTGCTAGGTTGGCAGGAGCTGGAGCAAGTCATGTCATGCGGCGGTGCCTGGGTCTTGTCCACCCCTCCAGCCGACAGTCTTAACTCCTCAGCCACTGCGTCCTCCTTTGTAAGAGTATCAGGCAAATAAATATGATTATTCAAATGTGTGGCATTTGGGAACATGTACGCATCAAAGCTCAGTCACATTTATGTGCCTGTTTTGCATTGCAAAATATAAACAACTGGGCGGGGGAATCCTAACACTCCGAAGAAAGACAGACTTTACTGTTTTCTATTTCCTGCCGTACTACTAAAAATATATTTATCCGAAAAAGGAAGAAAAAAAGCAGCCAATTCTATCCTTGACGAGAAGCCTCAAACTTAAAATCCCAATACTGGCTTCTGGAAGTAAAATAGATCGTCAGCTGACTGCATCACTGATGAAACCCAATTTATGATCATTATTATTATTTTGCCCAGTTTATTCCACCATTGCTGAGTGAGGTTAAATCTATTTCCAGATCCAAACAATCCCACGGCCGAGAACTCCATCCAATGTGATTTACCGATGCAATCTCATTTTAAATTTAAGTTTAGATTCGTCACACTCTTCAGATTCTAAATCGTGAGCGCTCTGCACTCGCAGTGCAATCAAAAGAATTATGGTTGTCTTAAAACTCGGTTTATATTTCAGAATTAGTTTTTTTCTTCTTCTTGATTTTTCTAAATAAAAGTAAAATTGGTGCGCTGGGCTCCAATTCTTCTTTTCGACATATCGGTAGTCATCGACTTACAACCAGCCGTTTTGTGACCATTTGAACTTACAACAGCATTGAAAAAGTGACTTAGAACCAGTCCTCGCACTTGCGACTGTTGAAGCAGTCCCACAGTCACGTGATCAAAATTCGTCATGTATTACAAAGTTTGCAGCATCCTGGAGTCACGTGATCACCATTTATGACTTTCCCAGCCAGCTTCTGATTAAGGTATCTTGTTTCTATCTGTATTATTGCAAGCTGTCCAGAGACACATACAGCTAGTCCTCGACTTACAACCATTTGTTTAGCAATTATTTGAAGTTACAGCGGCATTGAAAAAAGTGACTTATGACCAGTCCTCGCACTTACGACTGTCACAGCATCCTCACCTTAGATGATCAAAATTTGGGCGCTTGCCGGCCAGCGTGTATTTGCACTGTTGCAGCGTTCTAGGGTCATTGGGTCACCACTGTGACCTTCCCCGCTGCTTCAACTAAACAAAGTCAATGGGGGAAGCTGGATATGCTTACCGACCATGCGATTTATTTAACAACTGCGGTAAAAAAGGTTGTAAAATTGGGCATGACTCATGGAACAACCACTTCACCGATGGTCCCAATTATGGCTGTAGATCGAGGACTACCTGCCGTTTCTGTCTCTTTATCCATGCCCAAGGAACTGGACGCAAGTGGAACGGAATACATACCCCGAATGTCTCCGTTGCCACGTGGACAAGCCTGGGGTGGCTTAGCCAGCCTGTTTCTACCCGACCTAGATCCATTTTTCTCAAAGCAGCCTGTGAGTAAAAAGCTGGAAAAATGCATAAATAAGTGAACAAATAACGTAAGTTATCCTTGGGTTAAAGATGTCCGATACGTCGCATTTCCGCAGAGAAGAGAGAGACACACACAAGCGGCTGAGAGGGGAGAACCTCGTCTGAGGAACGTGACAGGCCTCTGGTTGTCTCCCAGGGCCGCAGCGCGGCGGCCACGCGTCCTCGCCACCTTCTGCCCTCCTCCTGTGCTGCCGCCCTGAGAAGTCCACAGCTGGAACGCCAACAGCTGCCTTCCAACCACTGGAAGGCAGCGAGCTGAGGAAAACCGCGGCCGACGCTCGGTGGAATCAGCTGCAGGTGACCTCATGGGGCGGTTCGGATCCCCGGCTTGTCAGCCGGAGGGCTGGCAGCCCACGCTCGAGAGCCGGGGGCTGCGTGGCGGGGCGAGCTCCCGTGTGCCGCCCTCGCCGTTCGAAAGCCTGCGAAGCGCCAGGCGGACAAGAGGCCCTGCCGAGGTCGGTGGGAAGGTGGCAGCGGTCCGTGCGCCTCGGCGGAGAGTCACGACCGCAGGGGCGTCTTCGGGCGATGCTGGCTTTGCAGCTTGGAAACAGAGGCGGGTTTCCTCCGCTGCCCCCCGGAGCCGGACACGACCGAGAGGGGAAACGTTTACCTTTTATGGGCCACTTTCTCTGGCGGAGGCAACCGCTTGGAAAGGAACCGGCGGGACATCCGACTTACGGATCCATGGCGTCGTTGGGAGCTGTGGCAGAAAGCGGGGACGGCAGGGAGGAGCGACGGTCCCGTCGGCCGTGCTCTTCTGCGGGCGGGATATACCACTGCGTCATCCTCCCCGCCCATCTTCCTCGGGCTTACCGAGCGCGCTCAGCCTTTAATGGTCCTTTTTTCTGTGAGGGGGAGCCCCATTTCTTTTAACTTTTGGCACGTCTGCAAGCTCCGGTGTCTCAAGCTTGCCGGTCCCTTTCTCCTACGTCAAACAGACGACATTCTGGATGCGAAAAAAACTTGCCGCAATTGGACACTGGGGGTAAAGGGAACATTCAGGGGAAGCTTGAGCGACCCTCGACGTTTTGTCCTCCGACACTGCGATTCTATTAACTCCTCCTCCTATTTTATTTTAGGCCGAAAAGATTATTCCTTGAAAGGAAGGCGTTTCTAACAAACTCGTGTGTCATTCCTCCGTGGAGTTTATGCTTGCTGACCACACTTGAGGAGATCTCCCCCCTCGTTATGCTACCTGGCCTAGCTATGTTCCACCACAGGCACCGTGGGATCGACTCCACCTGAACCCTTTCCCACAACCGGCCCACGTGCGTGGTTCCTTTCGTGTTTCAGGAGGGACGCTTTGTGACTGAACTTTTTCCCGCAGTCCAAGCATTCAAACGGCTTCTCTCCCGTGTGGCTTCTCTGGTGATTAATCAGGTTGGACCGCTGACTGAAGCTCTTCCCACATTCTGCGCATTCATACGGTTTCTCTCCCGTGTGAGTTCTTAGATGGCCAATGAGGAATTCTCTCCGGCTGAAGCTTTTCCCACACTCCAGACACACATACGGCTTTTCCCCTGTGTGAATCCTTTCATGGATTCGAAGAACCGAGTTACAACTAAAAAATTTCCCGCAGCTGGCACACTTATACGGTTTCTCTCCTTTGTGGGTTCTCTCATGGGATGTGAGGCTCGAACTGTTGCTGAAAGATTTCCCACAGTTGGGGCAACTGTACGGTTTCTCCCCTGTGTGGATTCTCTGATGATTCAGAAGGTTTGAACTCTGGCTAAATTTTTTCCCACAGTCTAAACATCTGTATGGTTTCTCTCCGGTATGGAGCCTTTGATGGCGGACAAGACTTGACCTAAAGCTGAAGTTTTTCCCACAATCTGTGCACATGTATGGTTTCTCTCCTGTTTGAAAGTCAGAAGGCTGTGGAGTTCTCTTCTCATGATCTGAAAGTGTAGATGGGTTATTTTCTCCAGACAGAGTTTCTTGCTTTCCTGGAGCTGAACTGGAAACAAAGCTTTCGTCACAGCTCAAACATATACAAACATTTTCTCCCCTTCCATCTGAGGTCTGACTGGAATTGTGTCCACATTCAGAACATTGATATGTTTTCTCTCCGATAGGGATTCTCTGTAGGTTATTTTGATGAATCTTTTCATGCATGGTTGATTCTATCTTCATTTGGTGGTTCTGCTTAAGACCTGACTCCCAACTGTCAACGTCCTCGTTTTGTTGGGATGGCTTTTTTTCAGCTTCCATTTTCTGACGCTTAAAAAGGTCATGAGCGTCTTCTCTGGTCATTCTCTTCCGGATGTTTTGGGTGAAGATTTTGTCACCCTCTTTCTCACAGGTTGGGTTCTCGGCTCTTCCTTGATCTGAGGGCCTTCCTTCCTTTATCTCTTGCTGACATTTCATTAGGCTTCCCATTTGAGGAAAGAAGAAAAATTCCTGCTTGGCTTTATCAAAAGGAACTCCAGCAAGCTCCATCAGCTGGGAAACTCCTTTCACGAATGGCTTCCTCTGGTTTTCAACCATTTCTGAGGGAAAGAACACAGATTGATGACTCCTATTATCTTGCAGGGCAGACAAAAACTAAGCAGATGTGGCAAGAATATAAAAACTAAATCTCCTTCCCTGCAGCATCTCTGTTGTGGTTTCATATGTGTTCATACGCCCCAGCGCAGAGAATCTAGTTTGGGTAAGCCATCATCATCATCACATAACCAGAATCTCAAGATACCATCTCAAGATAGCAATATATGTGGTGTACCTCCGGAAGCAGAGTGGTTCCAGGGCCACACCTCAACATTTCAATGTCTGAAGCAACGGACGGTATGACACACCTGTCTTGTTTCTTACCTCCATTTTTCAGTTAACACCTGGAAGAGAGAATGGACCAGTTTTTCTTACTTACTCTTGTGAGAAGTGAGATCACAAGACTTCCAGCTCTAATCAGTTAATTATGTCCCTCCTTTGACAAATGTAAACATTTAATCCTCATTAATATCCAATCTTCCTTTGCTGATGCCTAAAAGCAAGCATAGCTGGGGGAAAGACGTTGAAGGGACTTTCTGTTGGACTTGCCCAACAGAAAGCAGCCCCTTTGTGAGTCGAATCCTGAAGACCCTTCTCACCAGCTCACCTGGCTGATTGTGGACAAATCTCCCAGGTGCTGGGAGAGTATTCAGGGACAATTTCTGAATAAACTTTCTCTAAAAAGTCCCTTTGGTGGATTTGTTCTTTGCTATCTGTCTTGCAAAATCCTGAAGTGAGGATCGACGCATGTGTTAGTGGCATCATCCCCTTTCCATTTCATGCAGAGGATCTGACTGTTGCAATCACTGATTTTCCTTGACAACTGGTTGTGCAAAGGAGGAAACTTTAGGAGTGGGGATGCTCAGATAGCAACTACTACCGAGCTCCCTATGCTGCCTTTTATTTTTTTTAATTGCAACAGTTTTTCTTAAATCAGGGGTTGGCTTGAATAGCCAAGTGCCAAATGTGATGTGATTTCCAAGAATGCTTCTCAAGACCAAGAAACCATTTTTTTGGGGGTGGGGGAGGTGGCAGTGGTAGAATGAATAGTGAGAATCAGTTTAGGGTAGTGGTTAAAACACTGTAATGGGCGAAGGAATAATCATGAGGAACAAGGAGAGCTGCAACCAAGACAACAATTGGGTAACAGCAACCTGAGTCTGGGCTAGAAACGTAATTTGAGAAAGTGTCTCAGACAAGCCATTCCCTAGTTCGGAGGAATAGTGGAAAGAAGTACAGTACTTGCAGATCTTCAAGATTCGATTACTATAACTTTTTAATGAAAGTAATATTAGTTTATGTATCCTTGGTTTCCATGTTTGGTTTATCTTGGAGGGCTGACAAGCACTGGGGCAGAAACTGGGAGGCTGTGAGTACTAGTCCTGCCTTATGCACGAAGCCACTTTGGTGACTTTGAGCCAGTCTCTTTCTTTCAGCCCTAGAAAAAAGAAGACAAGAGGAAACCATTTCCAAAAATCAGGGAAATGTTGAGGCAGTCAAAGCATGCATATGCACACACAAAAAGAAACATGTATGTGTGAGTAATATTGGACGGTGCATATTGGTAGTGGTTTCAAGTTTATTAACTTGCAAAAATATAAAGACAAAATTAAGTTAGGGTTGCTGAAAATATCCTAAGGAGCTGGATAGGAGGCAGGAAGTAACCTTGTTATGAGAGTGTCTGTTTTTTTTCTTAGCTATCATGTGTTTGTCATCCATTTAATGAGAGTCATTAATTTGTCATCCATCTAATCTGCAACAGGTTGTCAAAATTCAAGACGTGCCCATTGACCAAAGAAGGACTCCAATGTCTGTCTGAGGAGAGAGATAGTCTGTGAAGAGTATTTTGTTGTCCAACATCTCACTGCTTCTCCCCAGCAGAGAGCAACGTAGGTGATGATCCGCCCCACAATAAAAAATATGTCTTGTGATGTGAAGTTATAGCATAAATACCACGCTTACGTGTGTGCATTCCTACTTTGGATGCAAGTGTGTAAGTCATGGGGTTGAGGTAAGCAATGCAGGAGTCATGTTAGAAGTTTGGCAAAATCCAAATTGGCCAAATCTTACCTAACAAGTGGATCTGCTGATCAGGTTCAGCTGCTTCCTTTCCTCTTTCCAACAAAGGCTGTTTTATGTTAATGGAATTGCTCTGAAACAAAAGGCCCAGAACGTGGGATGAAGATTTAAGAATATTTAATGAAAGTTCTTCAGATTTAGCAAGGTGTTAGAATGCTATAGTCAACTTACACAAATATTATATAATTACAACATCACTGGAAATGTGGGAAGATGACTTTCTTTTGTCTTCTTTAATTTCCCATCAGCAGGATTGCTTTTTGAGTCCTTAATTAATGGATTTTTTAAAAAAAAATTCCGTTTATTGTATTTCGTATGGGCCAAACATGTTAAAACAGATTTTGGTTTGCAAGAAAAGGTCTGGGGTTTGTGAGGATCCAGACATGCACGCATTTTCATCAGCAAGCTTCATTTGAAGGAAAACTGCAAATGTGATTCACCAACTGGGTAACAGTAACTTAATGTTTCTTGTAAGTGGGGATAACTTCTAATTAATGAATGCATTTTGTTTTAATTGTGTCTCAGCCATTTCGTGCAGACAGCAGGAGCATCACACAAGTTCACAGTCTATGCACAGGACAAGTGGGTGGGAGATGCTGCATCCCATCCTATCTTGTTCTGATACGTCCTTTAGCTTTGTGCAGTGGTAAAACACCTGGAAAAGATTTTCTAAGTCTAAACTTAGATATTTATTTATTTATTTGTTGGATTGATATGCCGCCAAAATCAGAAGACTCTCGGCAGCTTACAATAAAACACAACTTAGATATGCACATCAGTGGACTCTCACCTACCAATGTTGCAATGCCACTTCATTGGCTAGTACTTTCTCCAAATCATCAACTTGGTGCTCTCTGAGCTTGGATGTTTTCTTGCAGATGTTTCATTACCCAAGTAGGTAATGCCATCAGTGCTAGAAGGGAGTGGGCTTTGCTCTCTGTTTATACAGAGTTGACCAAAACACCTCCTCTCCCAGATAAGCAGGGATTAGCATGAGACCAACTATCAAGCAATAAACAATACTCCAATCAAAGAACTACCAAGCCAGACAAACGATCAAACAGTAACCAACAGCCTAATTAACTATCAAGAAGAAAACATTTCAGCAACACTGACAGAGCAAGCCACTGTAAATAAACAAAGAGCAAACCCCACATCCTTCTAGCACTGAAGATGTTATCTAGTTGGATAATGAAACATCTGCAAGCAAACAACCGAGCTCAGCGAGCACAAGGACCCCACAGTTCAACCCAAGCGACAAATATTATCTTCTGTTGGTACCATCTGGTTTGATCAAAAGGAAACTACTCACCTGCTCTTCTTGCATTTCAAATTCCTCCTTCCACAGCAAGAAATCTTCTGCAAGGGACACCGCTCGGAGACAAGTCTCTGGATTGTCTTCTCTTACCCAGTTTTGCATCTCTGGTGGCAGAATTGCCAAGAACTGTTCCAGGATGACCAGCTCTACAATCCGCTCCTTTGTGTGACTCTCAGGCTTCAGCCACTGATGGCCAAGATCCTGGAGGCGTCCAAATGCTTCTCGTTGTCCCTCAGCCTCCCGATAGTGGAACTGCCTGAACTGCTGGCACAGTGTCTCCCAGGTGAACTTGTCCTCACCTAATATTCCTTCCCCAGGTTTCAGAGAAGGATCCAAACTTTCAGAGATGGCATGAGCTTTCCTTCTAAAGTCTGGCAGGATTTCAGATGCAACCCCTCCTCCAAGCCCTGGGTTGACATGGGCAATGGCCTCTAACAACGTGGTAGAAGAAGTTTGGTCATCCGACTCTTCAGACCCAGGCAGCTGAGGTTGGTTTTCTTTTGAATGAATTTGCTTCTGGATATTTTGCCATTGAACTTCTGAATCCAATTCCTCAACTGTTTCTCCTTTAATCCAATCCACGTTGGATGGAATTCTTCCAGTATAAGCCGCCTGCAGAACTTGAGGATCTCTTCCACCTTCTTCCATTTTCTCCCCCGGATCTTGTTCAGAGCTTGTAGTTGTCTGCATTTTTATTCCTGGAAACAGGATAATAATGAGAAGAGTCAAGAATGGGTCATATGGACTTAGCCACACCTCATTATTTTCCAGCAATTTTTTTTATCCCATAGAATGTGATGGCTTCCCTATACTTATTGGGACCGCAGCTCACAGAAGCCTGGGGTTGCCCTTGAAGACCACCTGGCAACTTCAGATGGTCCAGAACGTTGTAGCATAGTCACATGACATCGTGCTTACTGACCTGCAGTGATTCTCTTAATGATTGCAACACAAACTGACATCATAAATCAGCACAGTCACATGTAATTCTGCTTAGTGACCATGCCACTGACTGACGGAGTTGCTGGTCCATAAGTAAGGACTGGTAGTTTTAAATGTTTTTATTGATTTTATTCTCTTGTCTTTGTTTGATTGTTGTGAGCCGCCCAAAGTTGTTCAGAGTCAGACACTGTATACATTTAAATCATTTTCATCATCATGCTAACAGTGTAAACTACTTAAGGATGTCAAGTTACTTTTAGCATTTGGAGTAATTTTCTCTCCCTAAGAAATAGGAAAAATAATGCATTTTTTAATTTGCATTTTTTATTTATATTCCACCTTTATGATTTCTTTTTATACATAACTCAAGGTGGCAAACATATCTAATACTCTTCCTTCCTTCTATTTTTCCCACAACAGCAACCTTGTGAGGTGGGTTAGGCCCAAGGTCAGCCAGCCAGTGTTTGTGCCTCTGGTGGGACTACAACTCAGAGTTTCCTGATTTCCAGGGCAGCACCTTCACCACTACACCAAACTGGCTGTCCAAATACCAGCCATTTAATACTAGGCATTCATCTATTTGATTCATATCACAGCTTTAACTCACAAGGTCAAGGCAGAGGCAGTAAATCTGTGAGGGAGGTTGGGATGGAAAAAGGATTAGTCCAAGTCACCTACAACTTTTATGGCTGAAGGGAAACTAGAACCTAAACCAGCACTTTCATCATACTTACTTCTGGGATGAAGGGGAGGACAGGCCCAGAGACCCCAGGGATCTTCCATGACTGAAGGTGTAACTTGAACGTGGGTTTCTGTACAGATAGACCTTGACTGTAATGGAGCCTGCCCATTTATGGCTGTAAGTCGTGATAGTCATAAATCAGGATGGGACTGACCCAATTTTACAATGTTTTTAGTGGTGGTCATTAAGCAAACCCGTCGTTCCCTATCAGCTGGTTTTGCTGGAAACCAGAAGTAAGTGCTGGTTTTCAACAAAAAATGGTGTAAAACACAGTTATATGACCATGGGAAGCTGCAAATAGCTGTAAATGTGGGCTGGATGCCAAGCACTTGACATGCAGTCACGTGCCCGGGGGCAGACTTTGGAACTGGATCACGTACCCCTGGAGAAGCCAGTCGTAAGTTCAAACAGTCGCTAAGTGACCGGTCATAAGTTGAGGACTATTTGTACTCTCAAGCCAACATTTTCACTACCAGCTCTTGGGCTGAGAATGGGGCTCGCCCAGAGTCCCCCAGGGAGATGGAAAGATGATGCTGAACTTGAACCTTTCCACACCAATATCTTTCCCAGTACCTCACACTGACTCTTTATGGCAAGTCGTAGCTGGATTGCCAAGCCTGGATGATTGGTGGATGGCAGCAAAGCGTTTCTTGTTTGGTACCTCTTTGATGGCTTCTCACAGCTATCTGGATTCCTGCTGTGCTACAAAAAGTGATGCTTGAAGTGACTGCCTCATGTTCCCAATGGTACAGCTCACCCTGCCATCATCATGAGCAATCAGTCCATTGTCCTGCAGCCAGTGTCCATCAGGGCTGGGAATATCCTGGTATTATAGGTGTTGCTGTACTTTGGGACGACTAACCAGCATATCCCATTGTAATGGCATGTGGGAAAAATCTTGGGGGATAGGTAAAGAGACATTGCCAAAGGAAGGGTCAGAAAAGAGACAGCATGGCCTGCAGCTGGATAGAGGGCAAGGCAAGAGGCTCAGAAAGGTACTTACTTAATTTCTTGGGCAGTAAGGAGATGGCCCTTAGTGAGGCACCACCTTGATGTGGTTGTGGGGCTTGTGTGCTGTGAGGAAGATGATAGTCATGCCAGAGGTTCAACCATACTGGATAGATCTTATTAGAGGAGTCAGACAAAGAGTGTCTCCTTCCCATAAAAAATATAGTGAGGTAAAATTTCCAGAAACCCACACCAGTTTCGGTCGTTGCCAGGGTCAACAAGGACCATGCTAGATGTTGGAGTTCCTGGACATCGAGTGGAAAATGGGCTACAGGACTCCACTGGAGAAGGAAATGGCAACCCACACCAGTATCCTTGCCAAGAAAACCCCATGGACAGGAACAAAAGGCTGAAAGGTATGACATCGGAAGATGAACCCTCAGGTTGAAGATGTGCAATATAGTACTGGGAAGAGCGGAGGGCAATTACAAGTAACTCCAGAAAAAGTAAAGTGGTTAGGCCAAATCTGAAAGGATGCTCAGCTGTGAATGTGTCTGGAGGTGAAAGAAAATTCCAATGCTGTAAAGGACAATATTGCAAAGGAACCTGGAATATAAGATCTGTGAACCAAGGTAAGCTGGATGTGGTCAAACATGAGATGGCAAGATTGAAAGATTGACATCTTGGGAATCAATGAATTAAAATGGACTGGAATGGGTGAATTTAATTCAGATGACCACTATATCTATTACTGTGGACAAGAATCCCTTAGAAGAAATGGAGTAGCCATCATAGT
>JANHZU010003150.1:460514-480874 GCA_032468055.1 Acrochordus granulatus | reverse complement strand
AACCAATCTTAAATTACATACAAAGACAGCAAATAAAATGGTTTGCTCACCTGGAGAGAATGTCTTGGGATTCCATATTATACAAGGCATACATATAAAGAGGAGAAGGTCAAAGAGTACGAGGCAGACCCAGAAGGAGATGGAGAGACAACATTAAAGACACATTACAACAGCATCAAATAACATTGGTTGAGGCCGCCAGAAGTGCAAGAACCAGAAATTTGTATCTCCCTCGACACCCAAAGTGGTAATAGAAGAAGTAAAGAAGAAGAAGAGACTAGTACTAAGTTACATTCAAGTACTCCTGATTTCATAATGTTTTTTCCAAGGCACAGAAGAAAATTATATATCTTTTTTTTGGCTAGTGTTTTCTTTATAAACTGGCAGTTCAATTACAGGCAACAGCCTTTCTATATTTGACCTGCCGTGTTAAAATTGGGATCCAATCCTGGGATCTTCTATATTCTATTCCATATTCATTGCATAGGACCTAATAGTTGCTTACAGCTCAATGAATGTAAGTCTGCCTTACAACCATTCCATTAATGTTACTCTTAAGACATAGGCTAGAAAGCAGACAATCCATATAGTTATTCTTAGGAAGTTGATTGATTTTTAGGAAGTTTTTAACAGTCCAGAATAAGTATTTCTGAAAGCCGATATGGTGTGTTGGACTAGGACTAGGGAGACTTGGTTTTAAGTCCATTCTTAGCCACAGAAGTTCATTGAGTTATTTGGAGTCAGTTCCTCTTTCTCAAGCCATCCAGTAGGATTTTTATTGTGGGGAAAGATTAGAGAAGGAAATATTATGAAGGTTGTACTGAACTCCTGGAAGAAATACACACCCATCACACTGTACTCTTTTGAGAGGAGTGACACTGTGCAAAAGTGAAATAAGAAACTGTAAGCTAAGAAAAGCCATGAGATAAGGTATTCTTAAAAACAATTGTTTCTTCTGCTTCATCTATACTCTGCTTCCTACATTTTATTTTTTAAAATATTGACTTCTCTCTTGGTCACAATCTCATCAACTTCATCCACCCGACTTTCTCTGTTTTTTTTCCCTTCTCTTGACCCATTCACTCTTCTTTCATGTATGCATTTTGTTACTCAGCCCTCATTCATTCTCTCTATACAACCAAACTCCCTCAATATATTTCTTTCATAGTAGTCACTCATTTTGTATTCAATTCGCATACCATGCACTTCTTCCCAATGCATTTAACTTACTTTTATGTTTCTCCTGGGATATCTAGTTCTCACTTCCATATAACAAAGTGCGCAAAAGCACACTCTGATATATAGCTATTTTTGCTTCTTTTAACAAACATTCATTTCTTACAATTGCCCATGCCCAGTACATTTCTAACAGTGCCCGCATTTCTTAAAATTTCTCTATCCATTTCCCCATGTTTTGTAAACATTCTTCCAAAGTACAGAAATTCATCTACTTGCTCTAGGGTTCTTTTTCCCCCATTTATATAATTTGAAATTGTTCACTCTATATTCTATGTCAAACACAAGTACCATAGTTCCTGGTACATTAATTTTCAGATCCATACTTGTCATTGCATTATAAAATAGAATTTGATAGAAATCATCCTGGTTTTCAACAATGTGACATAATCTGCATATATAACTATATTCAGATCTCCAACCTGCAATCGTTTAATGTCCTCATAAGCACATATTAAACAACTAAGAGGCCATTATGCATCCTTATCTTACTCCTTGCTAAATTCTGAACCATTCAGTAAACATTCTATTTATTGTCACACCTGCTCCACTTCTGTCATATATCATTCTTATCATATTCAGCAACAAAGCTCAAATTCCATGTTTGTGCAAAAATTGTATAATTCAACCCCTTTCATTTATCATGTTTTCTATAAAGCAAGAAATATACAATACACTTTCTCATGTTCATAGATTTCTCAACAGCCTATAAAAGAACAAGAATCTGATCTGCATATCCCCTTCCCAAATTTTGCTTACTTTCACTCAGAATTCTGACTGCATAATAATTTAATCATGCAAATGACGAAAATTGACCCAAAGGAAGCAAAAAAACAAATCTCACTATAGAGTTGGCATTTGCAATTGTTTTATTTTTTTTGTCCTTGGTGGATAAAAAGGATGGAGGAAAACAGTTCTTTGCCAAGGGGAACAATTTTTCCAACTGTCAGCTATAGAATCTTCATGAAAATATTAAATAAATCACAGTTATTTTATAAACAAATCCCATTCAAACAATTCTTCAGATAGACCATCCATACCAGCAGCCTTACCATTCTGCAACACTCTTAAAGTGTCTATGACTTCCTTTTCATAAATGGTTTTCTTGGATTGTAACATAACATTCATTTCCATTCCATTCTTCAACATTATCATTTCCTTCACAATCTTTAATATTCTTTCAGAATTCCCTCACTACAGTTTCATACCAGATAATTTCACTTATTTTATTTTTAACTCCGTTCATTTTCCTGGAGGGTTCTTCACACATTTCCAAAATATTTTTTAATCTCTGTAAAATTTGTTCTATATTGTCTTTGCCACTTTTAATCTTTTTCTCTCATCTATAGGCTTTTTCATTTCAATATTCCAAAAAATATTATCTTTCATATAACCCATTAGCATACCACCACAGATTTATATGGCGATCTAACTAAATTCTTTGCACTCTTTTCAAAGCAGTTTTTACATCTTCTTGTCTTATGTCCACTCTCTCTGTTCATACCATTCAACCTTTAATCTGTCTTCTAATGCTATTATATAAAGCAATTGTACTTTTACTTCCTGAAGTTCTTCTATTTCATTCTAGTTTGTTTCACATTTTTCTTTTTCTATTTTTTCTTAAGATTCACTTAATATATACCTAAATTCCCTTATAAGCATTACTAATTCTCTAAATATCTTATCATAAAAGATCAAATTAACCAAGCTGTGGAATATACACTAATTCCTCTGCAATGATGTATGATTAACTAGATTGTAACCATACATTCAAAACAGACTTTTAAAAACAATACCAATCACCATTCTTTTTCATTTGTGGGTCTCCAAATGATCTAGTTACTTTTTCTGTACTCTCTTGTCTTATTCCCACCCATCCATTCAAGTCAGCAGAATAAATTTCCTTGGATAGGGAACTCATTTTGGGTTGAAAGTAGAATCTACAGTTCAGTTGTATATGTACATTAATCTAAATGACAGCAATTAATACTTTCTGGCATACATTTTAATATTTTGATTTTTCATTCATAATTAAACCTACACTTTCTTATGTATTCATCAATTCCATTCCACAAGTTCAGGACACCTTTATTCTGGACTATTATACCCTACTCTTCCTCTTAATTTTATAAGCAACATATCTATCTTTCTTCCTTTTGTTAATTCATAAAGTTTACTATTTGTAGTGTTTGCAGTCGGAGAATCAAAGAAATCAAGATGGTGGCCATGTCATTTTGAAAGCTATGGAAAACCTACACAGCATATTAAAAAGCAGAGACATCACCTTGCTGACAAAGGTCTATATAGTCAAAGCTATGATTTTCCCAGTAGTAATGTATGGCTGTGAGAGCTGGACCATAAGGAAGGCTGAGCATAGAAGAATTTATGTCTTTGAATTATGGTGCTGGAGAAGACTCTTGAGGGTCGCTTGGACTGCAAGGGGTTCAAACCAGTCAGTCCTACAGAAAATCAACTTTGATTGCTCATTGGAAGGGTAGATACTGAAGCTGAAATTCTAACACTTTGGCCACCTAATGTGAAGAGAGGACTCATTGGAAAAGACTGTGATGTTGGGAAAGACTGAAGGCAAAAGGAGAAGAGAAGAGCAGAGCATGAGATGGTTAGACAGCAGTGGGTATGGGTTTGGGCGAGCTCCAGGAGACAGTGGAGGACAGGGAGACCTGGCATGCTGCACATGGAGTTGCAAAGAGTTGGACATGACTTAGCAAATGAACAACAACAACAACCTGCCCCTTTGTATATATGTGCAACATCACCACATGTACAAAAGAAACAAGGTTTCAACTGCACTGCTGCAACCACCGACTTGACTCCAATCCCTTTGTAAATGCTGTTGCCATACTTCTTACATTCCAAGTCACAATTTTCCATATGCCAAAGGTGTTAGATGATGACCCCATAAAAGTTAACCTTTGCTGCCCATTATGGCTTTGCTCAGTTAAGTTTTTGCTCATAGAATCTCTCTGAGTAAGAAAGTAAAAACATGGATTGGGTAACCAAGCTTTAGTTATACCTCTGCCACATGCACTACATCCTGCTAACAGTAAAAAAGTACCAAGTTAATTTTGACATGTTTTGCTTAGTATGCCACAAGCACAAAGTCCAAATTTGTCCTAACCATACTTGTCTATCTAATGCAAGACAGGCTTTCTAACCTAGAGACTATCCTGCAAGCTAGCATAAGATTGCCCACATCTCAACAACTCACCATCAGTATGTTACTTATATTTTCTAGTTGGTGTGATGTGGGCAATGGCACATTAGTGACTGGAGAGCCTACCTTGCATCTGCAAGATGCAGCACAAGATGCAAATGAATGACTGATTGAGTGAGTGAATGAATGAATGAAAATATTTTTATTTAAGATGGCAGAGTTTCTTAGCTATGCATTTATATTCATATGAATCTCAAAAATGTCTGGTGGGAAAGTCTTATGGCAATACTGCTATGCCATATGCTTGCAGTGCAATGGTAATATTTATTTTTATTTATTTATAAAATGTATATGCCGCCTCTTGGTGGCTTAGAATCCCTGCTTTAATATCCCTGCTTTAGGTTGTCATGCTGGGTTGATTCAACATAGACTGAAGCTAAACCCAATGATGGCCTGCAACATTTTAGACAAAGTGTTGTTGCTCAAGATCTATCAAGATAAGAGGTTATCAAGCTTCAATGATGGACACTTTTCTAGAGCTATGGCACCGGGATATATGGAATGACAGTAATTCAGATTTTCAGATAAAACCATTAAAGTGGCTAGTTTGCAAAATATTAATAATCTACCTTTGGCCACAGATAACAATGTCTTTGTAATCTGAGTACATCTGAGAACCTCCTAATTCAAGAGTGACATTGTCACTGATATAAAAGATGGTCATGCCATAATAAAATGGGAAATGCATCTGAATTGGTATGAAACCCCACAAAATACTTCACAGATTTAAAAAGGCAAGGAACACCTTAACATCCCCCCAAAAAACACAGAAAACTGGAAAATCTAACTCCATTTATAGTACAGCCCTGGCTCTTCTGCAGCACTACATCTATCATTGAGGCCTCCTCCTACCCCCTTAATACTGAGTATTAGGTATCTCCCTATTTAACAAATTACATTACAAGAAGGGAATGGTGTCCTATACAACTCTTGAGTTCTGAAATACAGTACATTTAAAGCATAGTTGACATATAGATTAGAGGCATTTTCTCCTTGTTTCCAAAGTTATTGTTGTTGTTACAGTACACTTGTTATTCAGCTTAAAGAGCTAGGTAGTGCTGAGAATGAGAGACCAGCCCACAATCACCTGGTGAGTTTCCATCAGAAATTAAAAACCAGCATTCATTTCCAAGTCAGAAATATTTGCTGAAAAAACTATCATTGTGGACATCCCTCAAAATGTTGTTTGAGCAAGCACTGCATAATCACTTTTCTTTGACTTCAGTGTTTGATTTTTTTGTCTTTAAATGTAACCATATAGTATTTTCCCTAGAGGTTTTTCTTCACTATATCACATTTGCTGGAGAGGCTGTTAAATTGCACTTTCATTCCTGTTTTGAGAGCAGAAAGTTCCAATTAACTCAATGGAATTTTTTTTACAGAAAGAGTTTCTGTAAACTCTTTTAAGAGTTCTCCCTACAGGAAAGATAACCTGTCAATAAAGATACAACACTTTGCTTCCTACAGTTATCATGTGGTTCTTAAAAATCTAAGTTGTTTCAAAGATGTGGGATCAGAAATCAACAAGATGTTGGAAGAAAATAAAATGAGGCTTACTGAAAAAGAATTTTTAAGGGAATAAACCTTGCATTTTATTGGCAAATTCTGAAAGAGCCCAAATGTGCTCCATCAAAAATGACAATTAAAAACAAAAAACATTATTTTGTAAGTTAAACCCTAACATTCTTCAATGGGGGAGACTGGTACATTTTTCTGCTTTCCAACATATTGAATATCAGTTCTGTCATATTTAATTCTCCACCTATGTATGAAAAATTTGGCCACTGTTTCTGAGTATCTGATGTTTTATTTTATTTAAGTAAATATTTATTTTAATTAAATATTGTTCATTTGGGAACATCCTCCAACAGAATCTCAAGCTGGAGATATATTGAATCAAAAATGGTACTTTTCTTTGATTGAGTTTTAATTAGTCTGGTAGAAGAGTAATTAATAACAGTGAACCTTTCAGTGCCACCTCTGGGTGGCAGAGACTATGTAAAGGTAAAAATATACTCAGTTGAAAGCCTGAACATAAGGCCTGCATGATTTATGACTCACCTGGGGCTAGGTTATTCTACTATTTTTGCTGTCTGTCTGTGACTGAGAAAACAGAAGGACTGTCATCAAGCATCAGACAGGCCACAAAACATTTGTTTAATTTTTGTGCCTCCCCAATGGAAACCCAGAGAATGGCAAAATATCATTTGATAAATAGACTGAGAACCAGGAATTTCCGAAAAACAACCTGAGGGCTCCCTGACAGACAAGTGCTGTACCACAGTGGTAAGGCATCTGCTTGATATGCAGAAGGCCACAGGTTCAGTTTCTTGTACCCCCAAATAAGGGCGAATCTCAATGGTTTCCTTAATCCATATAGAAATGCTAAGCTGACAGTAGCATTCATACGGGATGAGAGTGCCAACACTGAAAGAGGGCAGAAAGAGCATTATGAAGCAAGCCCTGCTCTTTCGTATGCATGTCATTGCACAGACATTCCAATGGGTGGTACTTATGTTATGATGCTACATCTGCACTTTGCCAATGTTGACCTCTACCAATGATTGGGTTTCTGGAACTTGGTTAGAGATTTAACCCATTTCCTTGGTACAGTACAGACCATATATAGAATCCTACACTTATCATGATGACAGGATTAACACAACACTCAGGGGTCCCCAAATTCTTGAGCTTATTGATTCTTTCATGAAATGTCAGACTGTTCAACACCCCAAACATTTATTACATGAAAACTAATAAATACTACTTGTGGGAGAAGGAGGGGCTGAGACAGGAGTGAAGAGGAGGAGCAATTTGCACATGCACAAACATCAAAGGTTCAACCCCTCATGAAGACCGTTATGTTTATTTGGGAAGTCCAGGTGTGGGCTTGCAGTTGGACAAATTCTTGTGACCTTGTAACTTAAATAAACCTTTTAGATTAGAATTGAACTGTTTGGGCTTACTTCTTTGAGCCTAACACTACTTTAACTACTACAAATGACAACAACAATAGTAGAGACAACTCAAGGCCACTCTTGCTGGTGGCTGACCATTCAATCCAGCATAACACTATCTCATCACTAGCCAGCTCACCTTTATGACTAAGGACTGGAATGGATTCTCTACAGAGACTCTACAAAATTAATGGACCTCAACAGACTTTCCATTATTTATCAACTACCTATTGACCCCCAACTATTTATTGACTCCCCCTTTGTCTCCCAGCCATTTATTGACCCCTTGGAAAGTTCCACTGACTCTTGGTGGTCACTACTGATCATGTTGGGGAATCTTATTTTATGTCATTAAAGTGAAAACAATTTAAGCATTTGGTGCAAATGTTGCCAATAGGTCTTTGACTAACTTGCTTAAGCATGTTATGAAAACTCAGTTACTCTGTGCACGGGATGCATAAGATCATAAAATCATATGAGTTCAATGAGTAGTAGTTTGTATACATATATTTGATTTTCAGTATATACACTGGGAAATATACAAGCTGTGTTGTTGATCCTCCTGCATATATCTAATTTTTCTATACTGTTTTTATAATTATGAAATTTATTCCATTAAAATGTGTTGTCTTTGAAAAGATACTTATTAACAGATTTATTAACTAACAGTTTGTTAGATTTATATTCTGCTCTTTTTACCAATAATTCAAAATGACAATCCTCCAGTTTCTCGCTAGAACAGCAATGCTGGGGTTGATCCAAATTCATCCAGTATGTTTCCATGGGTGAGGATAGATTTGAAGTGTTTCCTTACTTCTTCTCTAACATCATCACACTACACTACATGAATACTCTGCTTCACAGATGTTTCAACATTTGCAAGCTGTCAATATTCATGGAGAAAACCCATCTATGTGGTTGCTAGCAGTCAAAAACAACACAATTAATGACAATATTCCCATTCTAATTTCATATATACATATAGTAGAAATTTATGAATTTCCTGCCATATAACAATCTCATTGTGGGAAAGGCTAACATCAAATCCTAGTGCCTTTATTCCTCATTAATGTCATTTTTGAGATACATTTCCACAGCAGCATTTTTTAAAATTTCCTATGTGCCTATCTATCTGTCTAAAAAAAAAGAATGCATACTTATAAGTCCAATACCTCATTGGCCTTAACAGAGCAGAAAAAAGTACATTTTGTTTCCTAAACTTCCTTCTGAAGGCGATCTGCTAGAAAAATCACGTTCAGAGAAATCATGTATTCCAAACCAAATAAGTAAGTATGTTTCTGTACCAAACGTCCTCTGCATCTTCATCGCACTCTGCCCCAAACTGACAAATGTCACAGGTTGAAGTTTCCTTTTGAACGGTTTCTCCCGAGCCTTCACTGCCTATGAGAGAAAGACAGAAGTCAAGAAAAAATGCTCACACCTTTCAAAAGGACACAAAATCATCATCAATATCCATCCTTGGGGATACAGAAAGCTTTGTATAAATACAAATGACAACAGCCATTTTCATGTTCAGTTTGGACCTCTAGCTGTGGAATGGAGCAGGCTGAGCAGAGATCTAGATTTGAAAGATAAAAAAAGATTTGGATAAATATGGACTTTCCTGCAGCACCTATAAGCAAGTCCAGGAAAAGACTGTTAGGCATTACGTGTATGGCTGTGCATAACGTAAATCACATTTTGCCCGTTGGATTCAGATTTCTGCATAACCCTAATTTTCAGAGTTTGATTTACTAGTTTACATATCTTTGTATACAACTGAAAGTCCTGGCTTTCAAAAATTAACAATCATGTAGTGCAGAAGTGTATGGAGACAGCCTTGAAGAACAAAACACCAGTTTAGTCTTGAAAAGAAGGAGAGCAGGAGTGAGAAAGAAAGAATACTCTGCTTTGATTCTCTTGAGTATAAAAGAAGAGGAAGAGATTATTCCAAATTTGGTTATTATACCCTGCAACAAAACAGTTCCCGTAGTCCTCATGGAGTCTGTTTCTTGACCTGGCAGATCTCAAAGGGATGACACATGGAGAAATGCTACATATGCAAGCAGAGAAGACTAAACATTTGGTGGATGATGATGGAATCCCCTGGTCCCTGTTGTGCTCATTCCATCAAGATGCTAGTGAGCTTTGTTTTACACCTAGGGGAAGAGATCTGGATCTCCTAATGCAGCAAAAGGAGGGGGATGCTAGTGAGACATTTGGATTAGAGCAGCACAGAGATATCAGTGATAAATAAAAATAAACCCAGGCAAGAAAGAATGAAATTACAAGCACCATGGTGCTGCATGTAGGTTTCTCCTGGCTTGTACAAATACTCCTAGTAAAGTTGTAGATACCGCAGCCTTTAATGGAGTATCATTCCTGAGTGTTAAGGTGAATCTTAGCCTTTTTCTTTTACTCTCCTTAGATGTCCTCATCAATTTTAGACAGAAGAAAGGAGACGTGGCTTTGGACTCAGACATTTGTATTTGTTTCTAAAATTAGGGGAAACCCATGGGATATCTGCAAGATGTCCATTTATGATAAATTTCTTATGATAAATTTCTACTGTATTGTTTAATTTTTGAGAGATACTTCATTTTGGTTTGCTTGTGTATACTGCTCAGAGATGGTCAGAAGGGGATGATTTATAAATGAGATGTAAAACAAACAAATTTAGTAGTTTTATGTTAAAAAACTACATTATCTATCAGCAGAGGAATAGTGCTATATCTGCAGATACCTCCTATAATCAATTGGCTACTTCCACTTCTGATTCTAACGTTTAAAAAAAAAATATTTAATTTAAAAAATATTTAAAAATATTAACATTATTTTAAAATAATTTTTAAAAATATTTACATGACCTGCCAACATCTTTGCTTCTAAAAATATATCTGGAATTCAGTGTTTTTTTCTGATTAACATGTGTATTTGATCTGGATCAACTTTAATCACTGGCCTGCCTTCACTGAAATTATTTACTTAATTGTTGTTGTTCACAAAGATCTGTTTGGCATCTTGGTCTCAAATCTCCTTCTGCCTTCTACTCTATGTCCTGGCAATTATTGGTTTCTGAGCCTAAATCACTTGGCTTCCATACTGAATTGTGGGTTCAAAAGAGAGTTGTGCAATTTGGAGCCCAATACGCCCCTCCAGCTTCTTGGAAAAGCTGTTTTTCTTTTTTTTAATTTTTTTTGCTTTTCAACAAAATAAAATACAACATATAATAAAAAAACAAGACAGTAACAAAAATAATGCAACAAATAGCAAAGTCTAAAATATAAATACATACACACACTACCAAAAAGAAGAAAAAGGAACAACAAAATATACAAAAGGCCTATCCCCCAACACTTCCAATCCATCTCTGACTGAATGTCTATATTTTATTAAACTATATGCCTTTATTTTATCTTACTTCTTAGCCTACACATTTCAGTTAAACATATAAATTTATTTCAGCATCATTAAATTTATCCATGAAGATTCTTCTACTCTAATTCATCAGCAGAAAGTTCCAGACCGATTGCCAAACAATTAGAAACTTCTTTAAGTTGATTTTGCTCAGAAGAATTTAAATTTAAGTTGATTTTGCTCAGAAGAATCAGTCTTTCTCATCTCCTCTTATAAAAAACTTCATATGAAATAAGGCACAGTAAAATCTTCAGTGTTAGTATCTAAAACATGGTAAACATCCATATACAGTCCACAGCACATTAAAAAACATCCTTAAACACTAAATTGATAAGTATTTAAGGATCCATATCCCAAATAAACATACCACCCAAATTCTGAGTCATCCTCAGCATCTTATTAACATTTCTATCAGTGAAACTAGTTCATTACCCATCATTACAAAAGTTTCCTAAAAACATTTTTTGCAGTGTTTGTTCTTACAAACTGAACTACGATATCTCCAAACAAATAACCTTCTTCCTCCAAAGGCAGATTCTATCACTTCTTAAACCCCACAATGTCTGACAAAATACAAACTTGTCCACTGGCAATTTTTCTTCTTCAGCTTTGATACCAAAAGTTCCCATTTACTCTTATTTGCATGGTTTAATCTCGGACTGACTTATTTTATAATTTTCAAATACTGATCTTTGTTCCATCCTTTCAATATTTTCTTCTATTTTTCCCTTTAAAAATATTTCTGTTTTTTGTATATTTTTGTCAAACATCTCTTGTGTATTTCTGCCCAGACTTCCAATCTAGTTCCAATATTTTCATTAAGTTTCTGAATTTCATCCAAAATCTTTCTCAACAGCTCTTTTGAAACCCTTTCACCTCCTCTAATATACTAAGAACAAAAAAGAAAAAGAGAAAAGAAAAGGAATAGATGACAATAGTCTTTTAGCTCAGATAGTGAAGAGTTAATTCAATAAATCTTCTTCTCATGTGCCACTGTCACCAGACAACAGCCAATCCTCAGCAAAGAAAGCAGTATAAGGTAAACAAGCCAAAATATTGGATTCCTTGCTGATGCCGTTTCAAATACCAAAATACACATTAAAGTTTTTACTTCAAAACTTCTATTTCTTCCAGGAATTTGACACATTGCAGACAGTCCAACATTCCAAACTTCAAAGAGATCTCAGATAGATATAAAGCTGTGTCTCCCACTTCCATGTGGCAATAAATCTCCCAGAAGCTGATTAGCTTTCAGTAGGTCCAAAACATTGTGATTCAGCAAAAGGAAACAAAATATAATTCAGAGTTGAGCCCTTAGCATTCTAAAGATATACGAAGAAAAAAAAAGTAGTGTAATAAAAAAGGCTAAGTCCAGGTCGGCGATGCTAGATAAAAGGCAAAGATTGGACTGTGATCCCCTCCTGTTCTCTGATCAACAATTACCCAGTTTAGAAGAGCTCCTGTTTCTTCTCCCTCAGGGATGCTGCAGATCAATATGTGGGTGATTTCCAAGAGTCCTTCTTTGCATCTGAAGGGCTGACTAGCAACAAAAAAACAGTTTAGCCTGGTCTACCAGTTGCCTTTCAGCTCAAGCTATTATTTCAGTTGCTCACATTTGCCATGCCTGATAGGCACGTTGGAAAAGCATTTTTCTTGTAGTTTTACCAGTACATCTGAGAAACAGCCACAGCCACCATAGGAGCCATTTGATCAAAGTATCCACAACATTGTCTCCAAAGTCCAAGTATGCCATCAGTCCCCTAAAGCTGGGGATTCTTGGAGCACAACAAAATACTGTTGGGTCTCACTTGCTTATAGTTTCTATGAGCTCAAAAGGGACTGCAGCCAATCCTGGATCAGCTGCAAAATAATTTTGGAACCTTTTGCATTGTTTTTCTCTCTTTTATCAAAGGAAATATGTGCATCCATATATGAATACAAAAAGAAAAAGACATACAGGGTTTTTTTTATGATGATATTCTTAAATCAGAAGAGTTTTGTGATTTGACCACTTTCATTTAAAAAAATTATGAAAACAGAAATAGATTATAGTCCCCTGTACAAGGTTCATTTTCATGGAGTTACCGTACATGACCAAGATGCACAGACACTCTAAATCAAAAGCATTTTCTTCATTCTAATCAAAATCCTAAGAGGTTACAAAAAAGTTATAATCACTTTGTGGGTCTGTGGAATTGAAAAAAAACTACTTCCCCTCTGATCCAGAATAGGTATCCCTTGCTTTTAGGGAGATCTCAGATCTAACGATATCTGGTCCTGAGGCTTCTAGTTGAAAATATCATGGCGCAAGCATGGTGGCAGCTTGAGCTACACAAGAGAAAGAAGATGGTGTTCTGTCATTGTGAAGCTGTTATGGTTTGAAGCAAGCTCTAAACCAGTTTATGTACATTTGATTTACAGTACACTTTCTTTCTCTGTATGTTTGTTCAGCAAAATTTGAATGAAACAGTTATATGTTAAATGGACTTCATCTTCTAACAGTGGACAAAGCCCATTGTTTCTGAAGCCATATAGACAACTGAGGCAATTTACATCAATTGTGTCAATTATATCATTTGTGCAATTATGCAAATCACATTTTACTCAGTTTATGCCCATTTGCATGATTTGTATCATTATGCAATCTACAAATAACAAAAATTGACACACAGATGACCTAAAAACTTCAATTAAATATTTATGTAAATAACAGAAATTATCTGAGTTTTAACAGGTATTCAGATTTAACAGATATCCCTTTCCCCAATGTGTTACATCACAATTTTACTGCACTATTTAAGGGACCATTTTACAACACTCCTCATTTTGTTTAAAGTTCTGTAGTAGTGTCTGATCCATTATATGAATATTATGGTCATCATAACTATCACACGAAAATATGTCCAGTCAACAGAAGGCAACTGAAGTAGCATTATAACTGGGTCCTTTTCTGTAGTAGCAGCTGATTAAGAAATTCTTACCCTGTAGAAGAGGGATCTGCCTCCCTACCCTTGATACTATTTATGTGGATAGCAAAAGCTTCCTGTTCTATGTGTTTCTGAGTTTGCTCTATTTTTTTTAAATTTTTTGATGGTAAGGTCCTCATTGCAATTGATTATTTGGGTCAAGAATATTGACAGATATAAATATATACAGGTCACAGGTTCTTATTATGCAAGGAAGCAATAAAAATATTTTTATAAATAACAAAAATAAAGTCTGACCAAACATTGGCTAAAACCACGAATTCTTGAAAAAATATATGTATGCACTGTGTATAGATCAATATGCCTGGGCAGAGAGGAATGCTTTAGCCTTGGGCAAGAAAGTTTGCAGGGGGAGATCCTACAAAGGAAAGGCAGTCTATTGTCAGGGGATTCCCTCAGACTCTAAGAAAGCCCTTAAAAAAGCAGCTCCAGCAAACATCTTAATGCACAGGTAAGACTGTTCAGTACAGGAATAACTGTTTTTCCCTATCACGTTATGAGCTAAAATTGTATGACAGTCTTGAGCTTTCTTGCATCTATATGGTGAGGTATTTTCCCCCACACCCAAGATTAAATACAGAAACATAATCTATCTCTGCCTTTGTATACTTGCCAGAAAGTGTACAAAGAAAGAATCTTCATTATTTTATTTTTGTTCAAAAGAAGAAACAAAAACCCTTAACATTTATCTTACAGTGTATTTCAATCTAACTTTAACTTTGTTCTTCTCCCCCTAATATACCTGCTTATAATGTTGGCGAGTAGGTTTTCATCACTAATTTTAAGCACTTTCTCAAGAATGGCAGAATTCAGATTTGCATTAAAAAAAAAACATTCAGGATCCCTGAAGCATAGCTTGAATACTAAACAGACGCTCTGAAAACAAACAATATATAACTAAAGCATTTCTCCTCCTTTTTTTTATCAGAAATGACCAGGCAGTTTATTTCATTTAAGTTACCACTGGTGATTGAAGACTGGAGGGAACCCATCTATCCAGCTGACTCCTTGACATTAAATAAAAATAGGAGCCTCCATACAGTTATTTATTTATTTATTCTGTCATTAGTCTATAGAACACTGCCTGGTGATAAAATCTGTTTAAATTGAATTCTTCCTGTCTCCCCACTTTTTTTCTCTCCTATGGTGCAGTTGAGTGCCTTGATAAAAGCTGACAACCCAGAAGGAGTTATTTTCTCCTGATTCCCTGCTGCTATTTAAGCTTTAGGAGGGTAAGATGTTCATTTTCTAAGGTGACTAAGGGTTGCTGGTTTCCCTCCCCTCTCCTTTTTCTCCCACTGCTTTCTAAATTGCCCTTGCTCCTATAGCCTGTCAGAAGAAAAGTGGATTAATCCTCACGAAGAAGGAAAGAGACATGCCAGCTTCCTTAATACATTCAGAAAATCCTATCTGCATTTCTACAAATGCAAGCCAAAAAAAGGTCAATCAGGCCATCTGGTCATCTGTGTTCAAGAATCCATGGGATGAGGAAGAGATCATTCTAGATTGGTGCTCGACTACTTCTTACCTTGAGCTATTAAACGATATATACCAAAGACAATGAATAATTGCCTCCCTTTCAGGGTAGCTCCATTACACATAAAGAGTTCATGACTGGTGAAAGTTTTACTCTGAATTTGTTGGGTCAGCAAACAGTCCTGACCTTCTTGACACCACATGCCCAATGGTTTGATTCCAGGTATTATTGATTCTAAAGAGGCTTCTGCTTATTGATGGCACAGCATTATGACTTACACCAGATAAATATTTTTCTTGGCCCCATTCACCTGCAAAGAAAGAGGCAGAGGCAAGCAGCAGCATAATCACTATCCGGATGACCTCTCTGAAGACCATTCTACCACTCTAGCACATTCTTATAATGATATCAAATTAAAATAATTCCTGAGCACATATTTTCCTTACAGGTGAATATGTGATGGGATTTCATACTGAGGCTCCATCTTGACCCCTGCGTTATCAGCAAAAGTTGTGAAAGAGGCTATGTGCAGAATGTTTTCCAGACTTCTTGGAAGGGTCTAATATGTATGCAAGACCCCCCTTTCCATTGTTTGTTTTAAGCCTAGATATTGTGAGGATAATATACAAGGTTAACTCATATGACTTAACTTTTTAATCATGTGGTTATTGGATATATGGAAGAAAAGTGAGAACACAACTGATTAACTATCAACATGCAAATGTTTTAATTGAAAAAGGCTGAATTTCTAAATCCATTCCAGGAAACATCAATGAATCCTACATAGATTTATTTGAGAAAGAAAGTTGTTAGGAAAAATGTAAAATAAATTATAATCAATCTTTGTATAGTTTCATATGACACCTGATAATTGTCCTTTCATATTTATATTTCTATTAAATCAGATCAATGTTTTTTCTCACAACTCCTGTTTTGCTAAGGTTACTCTTAAAAGTCAAGCAAAAGCTCTTTTTTAAATAGTGCTACTTGATTTCTTTTAAATGTTGAGATTGAGGGATGAATATATGCATATATATAATACACATATGTTGCATATGTGCTTCCATATGCAACACATGCACACTATCAATGGGGCATGTGAGAAGTCCACATTATAAAGTACCTCTTAATGTGTTCCTATACATGTTATTATTTTGTTATTTAGAATTATAACAGAATTTTGACTTGGGATGATACAGGGACTATTGTTCTTTCTAGATTTTATTCACATCATTCTGTAGATGCATTTATCCTGCATTAAAAAAACATTTGGAGGAAATTTCTTTTAAAGACCAGGTGGAGGTAAAAAGTAAAAAAAAAGGCATTCAGAAAGAGGTGGAAAATTCCCCAAGCAAGAAAATAAATATGTTCTTTGCTTACAACCAATATGACAGACCATGGATGTTCGATTCAATTTCACATTCAGTAGTTTAACCAACAGAGCTTTGGAAAACTACCCTACACTTTTTACATGTATTGGTCACAGTTATTGATGGCAGCAACAATAACAAGGAGCAAGAAAAAATGGAAATAGATGGATCCCAAATAAAATGGCATGATACAGAACCAGAAGAAGAGACCTACTACGGATCTCATCAGCTGAGGAATTTCAGCTGATGGGGTCAAGAAGAAGAGCCTTTTCTGCTGTGGCTCCTGCCCTGTGGACATCATGCCCCCATCAAGCCCACCCTTGCAGCCTCCTGGAAGGGGCTTAAGACTTGGCTCTGCCAAGTCCTGGCTTGAGGACCCAATGGGACCCATCTTGGAGGTGTCTGGTGGTTTAATGCCAACCCCCCCACCCCCACATATACTCACTCCTCTCCTCTCTGTCTGATCTTATTGAAATTTAAATTGCTTTTAATTGCATTGTTGCGTTTATGTTTTTATTGTAAACTCCTGAGAGTCGTATTTGAGTTCAGCGGCACATAAATGTAATGAATGAATGATGCTTTGAACATCATACATGGAGATCATACCATGTGTTTTCATATCATCCTAGCAAAAGGAAGTAGTCTAAAGGATAGAAGAAAAAGTGAGAATGGAATACGTGAAGCCAATGGTGTTTACAAAAAGTGTGAGATTAAACATTGCAAACAATATATATTTTATTCTATAATAAAAATCTCCCCCAGCACAGACCAGCCAAAGAGACTCAGGTGCTGAAAGTAACTTTTCTTTAAAATCGATAAGTCTTTTTCCCCCTGAATAGCATTTGTTCAGGTGAAAGCTGCAAAGTGAGAAAAATGATTGGGCGTGAAATAAAGGGCTGGCATAGGAATAGCTATTCTCTCAGGTCTCTGGGAAGGGCTCAAAATAACATTACAGAAAAGATGAAAAGAAAATTCACAACTCCATCTGCCATAAATACTAAGTATGTGACATTGCTCAGCTCTTTGGGCTGCACACAACCTTCTTGTTCAGCTAAGGAGAAGCGAACTATCCCACGTGTGCTTACACAAAGGGAAATTAGCTGCAATTTCCATTGCCAACTTGAGCCCTGATCAAAAGCCATTGGAGGTCAACTGAAACATTATCCTTGATCTCAATGAGCACTCAATGAAGCACTCAATCAGGGTCTCAGCAGGGCCGTGAAGCATTTCTGAGATGCCGGCCGGGTGAAAGCAAAGAGAGAGATGCAAGAGCCCCAATTTTATGCACCGAGCATCTTTTTCATGTGGATAAATTGATAAGGGCTGATTCACCTGCTGTGGGAGATGCTTCCTGGCCATTTCCCTTTGATTGCATGACTCTGGCCTGGGGGAAGAACCCTCCCTTCCTACTGGCCCCAGCTTCCTACCACTCGAATGCCAAGGTACCCTGACAGTTCGCCTCAGGTAATCACAGACAGGAAAAAAATCCCAGGATACGATGGTGGTTACCTTCAATGGTGAGATGGGTGGTGCATAAATTTGATTGATTCATTAATAGGAGAATCCTAATATATGCCCAGATCATGGACACTTGCTTTTGAGTGATGTAATGGAGGTGGGGATGGAGGGGGAGGAAGGCTACTGATCACATCATGAAGGAAAAGACCAATGGAAATTTAAATCAGCATTCATAGCAGTCCTGAAACACCTACAGATGTCTCGCTTTGTCTCAGTACGGATCTCCCTCTGGACATAAGTAGCAGAGTGTGTGAGCATGTGTGTGCACACAGATATGGAGTGATTGTGGTAATGTCCTGATTTTTGTCAGATAGATAAGTTTAATTTGCTTTTCTGCCTATTGCAGACTTCTCACAGCTGCCTGTGACACCTATGTATATATATATATATGTACAAGGGTGGAAACAGGTAGTCCTTCAGTTACAACCACAATTGGGATCAGAATTTCTGTTGCTAAGCAAGTTAAGTGAGTTGTGCCTGATTTTATGACCTTTTTGCCACAATGGTTAAATCACTGCAGTTATTAAGTGATTTAACCATTGTGATTAAGTGAATCCAGTTTCCCCTATTGCATATGCTTGTTGGAAGTTGATTGGGAAGATTGCAAATAGTGATCACATGACCCTGGGACACTGCAACCATCATAAATACATGTTGGTTACCAAATGCCCAAGTTTTGATCATGTAACTGTGGGAATGCTGAAACAGTCCTAAGTGCGAGGACCGGTTATAAGTCACTTTTTTTCAGTGCTGTTGTATCTTCAAACGGTCACTAAACAAATGATTGTAAGTTGAGGACTTCTAGTATGGTAAGGCTGTATATCTCCTTTATTTCTTATTAGATTTATATACTGCCTTTTTCCAGGAACTCAAAGAGGCATAAAATAGTCCTTCAACTTCTGCTACAACAACTCTGTGGGGTAGGTACCCCTGTGAGGGTGTGACTGGCCCAGTGTCATCCACTGAATTTCCTTTGAAAAGAAAGACCTCTTTTCAGATTGATAAAGGACACTCCTTTTTCCCCCCCAAGTTAGCATGGCTTCTTTGGAAGCTGTTCTGAGTTAATGAAGCACTAGATGGGCAGGTCTTCTAGTGAGGATAACTAAAAGGTAATTTATAACAGACCAGAGGGAATATTTATTTGCACAGGACATAGTTAACTTGTGGACTTCATTAAAAGATATGGGCATGGCAGCAAGATGCACTAGATACATTTGCAGGAGACAGATCTATCAGACTACCTTTGAACACTGCATACAGCCTGCGAGCCGGGGGCAAATCAGTTTGTTTTGCTGTCATTATTAATAGGGCACTTTTCTGAACCGTTGGTGCTTTAGTAATGATTTTTTTAAAACATCAAGCCTAGCATCTAAGATAGGCAATTCTTCTGTTGCATCCCCAGCCAGAGTTCTTGGGAAAGTTGGTGAAGGCTGATGCATACGGCATTTGCAAGACTGTTCCCGTTTCTGCAACCCCAGATTTTCTCGCAGCCACCTAAGGCATCCAACTCATTTACAAAATCTTCCCTGCTTCCAAATTAATTTCTACTGATTCTAAAAGCCCTCTGTGGTGTAATCCAGAATACCCTGGGGGAGCAGTTGCAAACAACAGTCTTCCTAATCTGTGCTATAGTTCTACTGGGCTTTCTGCTAAAAAAAGAGAGGCTAAATAACTTACCTTGATTTTGTGGTCCCATACTTAACAAAATGCTTTGTTCACATATGATTTTGCCAAATCTAAGCTAGTTTAGACAAGGTTGTTAAAATATTTTTTTTCTTTAGAGATGTATGTTTCATTTCAAAGTATCTGGGAATTGGTTAGGCTTCTTATGCTCTTCTTGCTGCTAAAACAATTCCGCTATCAGGATTTATATCAAAATAAGGTAACAGAAAAAAATGAGGGTTTTTTTTGTAATCACAGAAGAACTTTGTAATCATATTAAAATGTACTGTAAAGGAAACTGGAAGCTTCTTTCTTTGTTTTCTTTATTCTTATTAATTTCTGTTAGTTTTTATGTTCTCTTCCATTTTGTAAATAAAATTTATATATTAAAAAGGATATTTTTAATATTTTCATTTATACATATGTTATCTCACTGAAGTGACCCAAGGTGGTGTACAAATATTAAAAATCATATCATAAATCATAAAATCAGATTTCAAA
>JANHZU010003150.1:402900-413105 GCA_032468055.1 Acrochordus granulatus | reverse complement strand
TTAGGGACAATCATTTCTACATCAAATTCCATTGAAAATGATTTTTTGGTGAATATTTTTGGGGGCGTGGAACGGATAGTCCGATTTTCTATTGTTTTCAATGGGAAACCTCATTTCACTTTTAGAGCATTTTGTGCTAAGAACGTTCTTCCGGAACAGATTAGTTTCGTCTTGTGAGGCACCACTGTCCAGGATAATCTAATAGAAGGAAATTTTGACTGAAAATCACGAAGATAGTTCTAGGAGTAATTACATCTTCAAACAGTGGAATGGTGATACAGGACAAATGACCTTTTCCCTTTTTATAATACTAGTTACCTTGTCCTATAAATTTACTTCACTTCCTAAGTGAACAAGATCTGATTTTTTCAAATATGGAACAATAATCAGACCTGCTTGCTTCTTTATCCTCACAGTCTTCGAGGCTGTTCTTGGATTATCCTAAAGTTGCCTTGTGGACTGCAAAAAATGCAGATGATTATTAAGTGGCAGCAAAGAGCTAAAGAACTCTTTACTACTTTGTTGCCATCTAGACTGAGCAAATCCATCCTCCCTTGGATGCAGCCTTCTTCCACATCTTAAATTCTGCCCCTGCAGATTTCATAATTTCAAATTCTTTTTTCTCCCTTCTTTCCTTCTGTCTCATCACCTACCTCCCACTGCTCCTTGTTAACATTTTCCTGATAAAGAAATATAAGATATTCAAGGGATACTCATTTCCTAATCTTTACAATATTCTAAGGTGGAATTCAGAATTTTGTTTTGATCAACATATTTCTTTTGGGGATCCTATTATGGGGTAATTTCTGCAAGACACCAAGTCTTCATTATCACGCTGGGTTATTATTATAATAATATTATATATTATTATTAGGTATTAATAAATATTATTTATTAATAAATACTATTATTATTATTATATAAATATTAATAATTATTATTAATTAATATTAAATATTAATAAATGTTGGTTATTATTGTGATAATAATATTATCAAGTTGGGTTCAAATGGGTTTGTTATTATCTACATCCATGGAAATACAGTACCCACTTGTCTGGGAGTAAGCATTAGTAAAAGAAGCCTGACTGATTTCTAAGAAATTATGCCCAGATATTCCAATTCTAATAAAAAGCCTAATTAAAATTTCTTCTTTGTCCATGAAGATTTCAAACTGATGCTAATTATGATTTGTTGACTTCATTCCTGATTATTGCTTTATAGCTGTGGCTGAGTTTGGCATTCCTATGTTCAATGTGGCTTTCTTTCAAGCAATCATGCTTATATCTGCAGACCTTGTGTTATTTAACACTGTATTATGTTTTTATTCTCATCTGCATACCAAGATGATTTTCTAACTAAAATGCTATCATCTGTGAATATGAAGAAAATAGCAGCAATGATGGGAAAAACCCAAATACATACCTAGAAACTATGGGGGGAAAGAAAACCAAGCAGCTTAATGAGGAATGAAGATGTGCTACATGAAATGTTGAAGGATGCTTCGATTCAACAAAATTTTGATCAGATTAGCACATTGAGGCAATTTCCATTCACAAATGGAAACAGACTAATTTCTTGAAGCATAAAGTGAAATGGATGGCTTTGAACCACTTTCAAAACTTTTTTGGCTGTATCCAGGACTGTTACTGAGAATATGTCTTGCTGCAACTTCACTGCAACACATAGAGAATGCTGGGGTGAGGGATAAGTAGTGGGATGGAGCTAGCCCATGTACTATATCTCATCATCTTTTTCAAATGTCTGCTCATCAGAAGTATTTTGAGGCAGCAAGGTAACACCTCCTTAGGCTTCCTTCCCTTTTCCCAGCTCTCAGTTATATCACTGTATCAACCCCAAGGCTTAACTTCCTTGCTCTCTTCTTCCAAGGAAACATTACACATCTGGGCAGATATCTCCAATGTGGCTGGGAGTGCAGTTCACCCCTCAGCCTTCTGAACATGAGCTCAAGACTGATGGTTGTAGACAGACACATTGGTCAAACCTGACAATTACCTTCTGCATGACTGTGGCAGTTCTTGACTAATGAGGCTAACCCAGGCTCCAACATTTGTTATTCTTCAGAAGAGGGAGTGGAAAGGTCACTTGTTCTCCTCTAGACTCTTTCTCTGTGACCTGCTTATCTCACTGGCATTGCCTCTCATTGTGCCAGCCTGTTTCTGATGCTTCTGCTAACTAAGCTAGAATAGTGCCAGGATGCCATAATAACTATAATTGAACTGCATGGTTATAGTTCATTTTCCATGGGCCTACTCTTGAACACCATAAGGAGCACAGTGACATGAGCAGTTAAGATGCTGGGCTTGTCAACTTGGGTCAAGACCCAAGTGCTGCATAACGGGGTGAGCTCCTGTTACTTGCCCCAGCTCCTGCCATCTATCAGTTCAAAAGCATGTAAAAATGCAAGTAGATAAATAGATACCATCTTCAGTGGGAAAGTTAATAGTGTTCTGTGCACCTTAGCATATACTCATGCCAGCCACATGAGCATGGAACTGTCTTCGGACAAATGTTAGATCCTTTGATCAGATATGAGCTATGTCTCCTAGAGTCAGACACCACTGGCAGGGGAAACCTTTACATTTACCCTTGAAGACCACTGGGAAAATTCAATTAGTGAAAAATGCTACAGCCCATGTGCCTCTTTAACTGCTGCTATGAAGTCAAGGTGCTGGTACTCAGAAGCTTGGTATCTAAAAGGCTGTCTTTCCCAGATAGGTTCAGCTTGCTTATTTATTTATTTGATTGATTGATTTATATGCTGCTGAAATCCGAAGACTCTCAAGCTTGCCCAATCTGGAGGGCCTCATAGCTCCTGTTGAAGGTCTCTTTTGATCCTGAGGTAAGATAGGAGGGGTCCTATGACAGGCATTCTCCATGAGGGTGCTTTCCTTTGGAACATATTTTGTCCCCAAGATACAGGTAGATTTCAAGGCCTTCCAGAGACCTGTAAAACTTTGTTTTTTCTGGGTTGGGGGTATATTTGGGGATTGGTTCTGTGCAGAGCCTTTGGCACCAGGAATGGCTTCATATTATTTGTATTCATTGTATTAATCATTATTAGCTGAACTGTCAAGGTTTTCTTCTACAATTGGATTTTATACATCATCTAGAGTTCTTTGGACTGAGGCAATAAATAAAGCTCATAAATAAATAAAAATCTCAGGCACAAATGAATTCTGTGATTAACATGAGATTCCGCCCAGGAGATGCTGGTTAACCAGTTATGCTGACCTGCCATCAGTCCCCCAAATCAAATGATCAGAAACTGGAAAGCAGTGACATCCTGTAAGCCCGGTTAATGCTAATCTTTCAATTCCTGACCCAAAGAAGTCAATATACCTTGCAGAGCCTGATACTTCATTGATGCTGGTGATGAGAGGTCTTTTTCAGGAAGGTCAATATTGCCAATTAGCTATGTAAAACCTTCCGGTACCCAAAAAAACCCTCACAGTTGAGAGGCACCACAAAGATAATTGCTATTCTTTCAAGGTCATGCCTAGTTTTGCATCCTAGAAACATCAATGAAAAAGTAAATTTTTGAAGTTTTTAAAACAGTTTTTGAAAGCGTTCATTTTTAAAAGAAGAAGTAGGATTCTTGCTATCTTGGTTCAGAGCAACTAATTTTTTTTGTTGGACAATTTTGGGGTTGATGTTCTGCCATATCTCAGCATCTCCTATCTGTTCATTTAAAAAGTGCAGGGAGAAAAATTCAGCAATTCATCATAGTGAAAACACTGAAGATATCCAGCTGAAATTGGGCACAATTAATGTGTTCTAAATAGTTTATCATACCTACTATTTTTATCCCCCTTTTTTTTCAAAAAATGAAGTAGCTATTGGAGTTGTATTGCTTCCCTGTTAGACCTATAAATGAATCTTTTTTAAACAGAAGCCCTATCATCTTGAACTGAACAGGTTTTCTCTTGAATAACAACTTCAAATTGAATTATGTCCTTTTTGATTGTTAAATTCCTTTTCTGAAATGAATTGGACCTGACTTATACAGCCTTAATGCTTTATACTATAAAGCAATGCAACTTGCAACTTGTATCCCCTTCTGGGATCTATTTGTTGATTTGGAACAAGTTAAACAGTATTTCCTAACTTTGCTAATTCCAGATGTATGGACTTCAACTTACAGAATTCTCAGTAATGGCCATGCCATCTGGGGGAATTCTAAATTTTTAAGTCCATTTACCAAGGTTGCAAACGTAAGGATAGATGTAGGAATATATATTCTAAGCAAATGAACCATTTAGACATAAATTTATTCAAAAGCTGAATTCCTTTATATCTGATGAAAACAGCAGATCTCTTATCAGAACAATTGAAACAAAAGAGTTTATCTTGCATCAAGACTGGTTGATTTAGTTCAGCCTCTGATCAAGAGAAAATCTCCAAGAGTTCAGCTTGATGTTTCCAACTTGAGATCATTATACGTGGAGGGCTAGAATTCACAGCTACAATCCTCATTGGAGGATTGGGTGGCTAACATTTGAAAATGGGTGGCATTATTCATTATGTAATGTAAAAGATGAAAGAGACTACAGATCCCCAACTGTTCCTGTCTCCCACCATCCATATTCTGGGGGCCACCTTTGGGAAAGGATGCATTGTATGTTCTACTTATGATGGGTTCTATTGCATCATAAGGGGAACCTGCACTTAATGTACCAGGTCCCATCAGCAGATGAAACGTACAGCAATGCGACTCTGTCTTCCAGTAACTATTGCGGGGAAAGGAATAATGCAGAAAAGTATTTGTGTCCTAATTTTCCTTGAAAGTTCTTTCTGCAGAATTATCTCTATGATTACTCTTTCAAACTTTCAAGACGTCACTTGCCTCTGCTGTCATCAAACAATGAGCAAGTATGCAAGTGAGGGCCAAATTACATTTTCTATCCATCTATTGAATTATGGAGGATTCAAAATATATGCTCCCTTGAACCCAAGAACTTGCAAACTCCTGTACATATACCAGGAATCAGATCCTAAATATATTTAGTTGGATGCTAATTAGATTTAAATCAATAGAATACCTCTGAGGATCAGCCTCTGTCCTTACCATCTCTGCTCATTGTATACAAGTTCTTTTACAATAAATTACAAGGAAAAAAATTATCTCCCCTAATAAATATATTTCACAGGCCCTCTGTGAATCAAATGTTATTGCTAGTTTGTGTTTCTTTATTTGCAATTGAGTTTTGCAAGCCTCCCAGATGCCAGCATGGCCTCAAATCGACTGCCATCCTCTCAGTGGTGTCCTTGCAACAAAGGCTTGAAACAAACTGTGTGCATCATCTGATTAGTACTAAGATGACCACTCAAGCATGCTAGACTTCTGAATCATGGACTGATAAATGGAAGCATGATAGTCAACCTGCCCAATATATCAGGAACTAAGCCCAAGTCATGACATTTGGATAACCACCAACCACCTCAAAGGCACTGCTGTTCTATCAAGAGAATATAAACCTACTCAGTAGGCTCCCCTTCTATATTTTCCTGATAATGCAGGGAAAGTCACTTACAGTGGCATAATACCAAGAGCTCTATCCATTTCATTGGGAAGAAAGAGATGGATATTTTCTCCACTACTTGTCCTAACATAATCAAAGAGAATTACACATATATGGCTGGGTTTTCATTCCTACCTTACTATTTACATTCCTTTCTTCTATCCCTGAACTGGCAAAATATAAAACTGCAGGGTCTTGGAAAGGAGATTTAATTTATGTTGCTGTTGCTTATTTTATTTTGAATAGGCACAGATATAATTATAACCCATTGTTAAGACTAGCAGGAATGAATGCCCTGATATTTCTGACATTCAGGAGAGGACCTTCTTCTACATTGCCCGAGTCTATGGGAGGCATTCCTCTGGAGCTATGCTTGCTTCATCACCACTCTCTCAATGATCAGGAAGTTTATAAAAGTTTTAATTGTTAGATTCCTTCAGTTTTTTCTTTACTTCCTCACCACTTTGGGTGTTGAGGGAAATAAATTTGATTATTTCAATACTTAATGTTATTACTGATTCTACCTATGTTGTTAACTTTTTATGCTTTGCTTTTGTTTTAAATTCTTTTAGCTTTCTTCAGGAAGGCTCTATCATCCAAGAGACACTAAATACTGTATCTTGGGCCCATGGAAATTGAAGGGCTTTTGTCAAAAAAATTAGTTTCCATTATACAGTATAGATCAGATATCTTTACATGTATAAGCCCTGGATCTAAATTCTTTATTCCTTGTGTTTGTAAGATGCATGTTAAGATGATATTAAATTTGTCCATCTGATGCAGCACGGATTATCCATACTAAAGCTAGCCATGGATATTAGTAACATATTGTAATCTTAATCTTCCATATATAATGTCACACATAACATTTTGCTATTCATTAAAAATCACTTAAGGTCATTTGATCCCCCATCATAAACAAGTATCCACCCAAAGGCCTCAAAACAGAACTAGCCTTAATGCAGCTTTAACTGTGCACCAGAGCAGAAAGACAGGGTTATAAATCAAACTGAATCCATCCCTCAAATGGCTGTATGTGATATAGCTAATAATGGTAGTCATGGCAGGAATTTGGGGCCTTCTGGGAAAATCCATAACAGAGTACAAAGAAGGACATGCTTTATAAGCAGAAGTTTCTTGTCTTCTAGGTCCAAAGGATCTACAGAAGGAAGACTGGGAGACATTTCCTTTGGAAGCATCTGTTTATCCCAACAGACTCTGTGCTGAAAGACTGCAAGCTTGCTGTGGGTATCCTTCCTTCCAGCTCCATCAACTAGGGCTCAACCTTGACTATAACAATGAATATTACATTCTGTCTTAGGTTTCTGACATACGGAGTTTTAATTATTATTATTTGCTACTTTTTTATAGTACAAATGAACTATGCTCCTTTATTTCTGAACCATGCTTCTTACAATTAACTTTGCTATGATGCTTAATTCTTCTGTGTTGGATATGCAAATGAAATTTAAAGAATCAAAAAAGACACTGGGAAGATGGAGAAAGAGCAAAGGCCAAACTCTCTCCTTTATACCCTGGGAGGGAATAAAAAAGAGAATTATACTTCTCAAAACTGGCTGTCCCCCAACAGTCATCTATGCCAACTGGGTCTGCAGCTCCCAACCTCCAGGGCAGCTTTGCTATTCCCTTGTGGTTACTGAGTGCATTGCAAGACAGACTCTATAATCGAGTCTCGCTCAGTGCATTGGTGTTTATGATGACCTGGAGTACTATCTTATCAATTAAAAAGCATTTAATAAAGGTGGTCCCTACACCAGACACACATTTTTTGTTAAGTACACCTTTTTTGTTAATTTTTTAAAATAATTTGTCTAATTAATCAGTTAAATATTGACTCTGTGCTCCAAAAGTTAACTGAGCCTAGTGGATAAATAATCAAGATTACCTTATTATTTTGAGAATACTTTCATAAGTCTTCAAGTTATAATAGGATTTACGATGTCCTCCTAAGTGAAATAATTCCCCTTGAAATAGTCCCATACATGTTTTTCCCACACTCTTTATTCCTAAATATTTCAAAACAATGTAACTTATTAAAATGTCTCTGATGCCATTACTTTCAAACTTGAAATCTGTTGAGGGAGTTGGATGTGCCATTTTTAAACATTTTAAAATTAAATTCTGTCTAGTATTGATAATCAAATGAGAAGCTTTAAATTTAGCAGCTTAGTGTGACAATCTTAATATTTTTGTTTCCTTTAAAATAACTTTCTGTGGATAGACTAATGAGCATTCTTGGTTAATAAATGATCTGCAACATTTGAGTTAATTCTTAAAATGATGGATGGGGAAGTTTGGTGTCTCTTTAGGATTGCTGTCCCTGTATAACGTAGGTAACAAATAAAAAATAATCTAGTATCAAAAATAAATCTTTCCATCTCCAAATGTTGCTAATTAAAATAACAGCAAAATACAAGCTTTATATTCTTTGGATCCCATGGTGATCATCCAGGTTTGAAACTGAATGCTTGACAACATGAGAAACTATTGTGTTTAAAAATGTCTGGATTAGAGTTCACATACATGGCTTAATATGCATTTAAGCATCCAACTGATTTCTGGTTTGATCTGCAACAGATGCTACTGTGCTGTGAAATGTCTTCTGCAATCTGCTTATGTAGACTGCAGTTCCAAAATCACTGCTTTTTAAACCAAAATAGGGCTCAGCCAAAAAAGAGAGGCTCTTTTCAAAACTTCCAGTCAGAGCAAAGCCAGCAAACAGCCTAAACATAGCATCTATTTGATGGTTTGTGAAGACAATTCAGATTCAGGAACAATCTTAGTTCTTCTATCATTATCAACTCTACTGTGTGATCTTGATTGACCAGGACTGGCCATGTAGCTGTTCCCCCTCCCCCACAAATATATCAAAATAACTTTGTAGTAGCAACATATTGAGGAAATATAACAGCAAATAAGCAATAAACACTGTAACCAGAGGACAGATGAAAATAAGTAATACCAATGAATGTTACTTGCATCTGGAAATGCACATGTGGGGTGCTATGGGAGCCAGAGGGCAGGCTGTTGCAGGGGGAGAACCCCTGATGTTTAGTATCAGTTGTATGTTCTGGCCCTCTGTGCTTATGCCCAGTCCCTAGTCAGCATAACCTTGGAAGTCCTGAGGTCTGGTTGCTACTGATGAATGCCAGGCCAGTTAATAATAAAGCTCCCCTCATTTGTGACACCACTGAGGTGACCTAGATGGCTCCTGGTGGGGGGCGCCCTCTTGGAGATGTGTCCAGCCGGGTTTAAGGTTTGGCACCAGCTGAGACCCCAGAGTGGCAGTGGTCATCTGAAAATCTCTGTTTGCCTCCAGAAGCCTTGCTCTGAAAGTCTCCCGTTGTGAGAACCTATTCTTGAAACTCGGCTCTCGGGATCAGTTGTGTCTGTTGCTACTATACCTGCCTCCCTGCTGCATAAGATCTTCCCTGCCTGAGCTGGTCGAGGCTACCTCAGGGTTGGCGGTAGCCTTCCCCAGGCTGATGGTCCTGGGGATTTCGACTTCCCTGAGTTTGTCCTAGGAATTAGTTCAGGAGTTCCTGGCTTCCATGGCAGTCATGGGCCTATCCCAGATTATTTTGAGCCCTACTCAAGACAGTGGCCACACCTCAGATATGATTTTCTTATTGGAGCAATGGCAACATGAACTGGAGGGGGAATTTTTAGTGTCCCCCTTGTCATGATCAGATCACATCCTGGTGTCCTTGAGATTCTCTTATGCCACCCCCCTCTTCAGAGAGGTGGGACCTATTTGAGCAGTCCGCCCTCAGCAACTGATGGATCTGGAAGGGTTTCAGAGGGAGCTGGGGGATGTCCCGGGGTGTTGCTGCATAGTCCTGTCAAAGCCCTGGTTATGTCCTGGAATCAAAGGGCAGCCAAGGCTTTGGATAGGATCATGCCCATGTGGCCTCTCTCTAATCATCACACTCGGCACTCTCCGTGGTTCACAGAAGTAAGTGCTGAAAAAGTTAAAGAGACGTCTGGAGTGCAGCTGGCAGAAGACAAGGGACGAATCCGACCAAACACAAGTTAGAGCTGCTGTTAAAGCTTATATTGTGGTTGTAAAGGCAGCAAAACATGACTATTTCTCCACCCTTACTGCATCTGCAAAGTGTTGTCTGTCAGCCCTGTTTGAGTCACCTGATCCCTTCTTGGTAAGGGGGATTCAGAAGACCTCTTGCAGGGCCATGCAGAGGAAGTACCTGGCAGATAGTCACTCAGATTCAGTCCCAGTTGGAAGCCATGCGTGATGCAGATCCACTTGAGATACTGAGGGAGGAGTCCTGCCCAGTTACCTGGGAACAATTTTATCATGTTGTTCCTGATGAAGTGGACAGGGTCCTCAATGCTATCAGTGTGACCACCTGTCAATCGTCTGGACAACTATCGTCCAGTCTCCCACTTGACCTTCTTTGGGAAGGTGGTTGAGAAAGTGGTCACATGGCAGCTTCAGAGGATCCTAGAGGAAATGGATTTTCTGGACCCTTTTCAGACTGGGCTCAGGCCTGGTTATGGGGCGGAGACAGTATTGGTTGCTCTTGTTGAGGATCTCTGGTGAGAGCGGGATTGGGATAGTGCATCCATCCTGGCTCTTCTTGATCTCTCAGCGGTGTTCAGTACCATTGACCATGGTATCCAG
>JANHZU010003150.1:341201-351501 GCA_032468055.1 Acrochordus granulatus | reverse complement strand
GCATATGATAGAGTGCCGAGAGAGGAGTTGTGGTACTGTATGAGGAAGTCTGGAGTAGTGGAAAAGTATGTGAAGTTTGTACAGGTTATGTATGAAGACAGTGTGACAGCAGTGAGGTGTGCTGTAGGAATGACAGACGGGTTTAAAGTTAAGGTGGGTTTGCATCGAGGATTGGGCCTCATCCCCTGTCTGTTTGCAATGGTGATGGACAGGCTGACAGATGAGGTCAGACAGGAGTCTCCATGGGATATGATGTTTGCAGATGACATTGTGATCTACAGTGGAAGTAGAGAGTATACTGAGATGAACCTGGAGAAATGGAGGTACGCACTGGAGAGAAGGGGAATGAAAGTCATTAGGAACAAGACAGAGTACATGTGCATAAACGAGAGAGAGGACGGTGGAAGGATGCAGTTGCAAGGGGTAGAGGTGGTAAAGGTGGTAAAGGTGGATGACTTTACCTAGGGTCGACTGTCCAAAGTAACAGGAAACGTGACAAAGAAGTGGAGAAGAGAGTGCAGGCAGGATGGAGTGGATGGAGAAGAGTGTCGGGAGTGATCTGTGATAGAAAGGTCTCTGCAAGAGTGAAAGGGAAGATCCACAAGATGGTGGTGAGACTAACAGTGTTGCATGGCCTGGAGACAGTGGGCCTGACAAGAGCTAGAGGTGGCAGAGTTGAAGATGCTGTGATTCTTGTTGGGTGTGACAAAGTTGGACAAGATTAGAAAAATCTAATCATTTCATAAGAAATGAGCATCTTAGAGGGACAGCACAGGCAAGAAGTGATGATAAAGTGAGAGAAGCAAGGCGTAGATGGTTTGGGAATGTGTTGCAGAAGGATGAGAAGTATGTTGGGAAGAGGTTGTTGAGGATGAAGCTACCAGGCAGAAGGAGAAGAGGAAGACCCAGGAGGAGGTACGTGGATGCTGCGAGAGGATGTGCAGGAGGTCAGTGTGACTGAGGAGGATGCTGAAGACCGAGGAAGATGGAAACAGGAGATTCGCTGTGGCAACCCCTGATGGGAGCAGCCGAAAGAAGAAGAAGAGTGGGAGAAACATGTATCTTTTTAATTTAAAAAATGATAGAAATACATGAACCATCATATTTCAGCCCATTTATATGATCTAAGGTATTATTCTTGCTCCAAATACTCTCCCCAATCTCTGGCTCTGCTGCTTTGAAACAAAATGGTTTCTTGAGCCAAGAAATCAGAATAATGTTAACAAGAGGAAAAACAAGCAAGACACAACTACATATGAACAAAGGATCAATTGATCTGAGTTTCTCTGCAATATGTAATAAGCTTCCAATGATCCCCCCTGGGCAACCTTAGTACATAGAATGAAAAAAATGAAATAAAATAAGCATCCATCTCCTCAAAAAACTGCCATTTTGCAAAAAATGCTTGCATCCCAAACATTGAGAAGTGGGATTTTATTTGAAGGCTGCAGTGTCAGGCTTCATTCAGAGTCTAAGCAAAGCTTCCAACAGAGCCGGAGGGTAAATTGGCAAAATTTACTAACACAATTAACACAGTTTCTAGGAACCTGATATATTCAGGCAGGGATCAAATATTAATCAGAAATATGTTTTAACAGCCTTGCCTGTGATTGTTTATACAAATACACAGAAGTGGTACAATTTATCATGGAAGGCATGTGCATACTGCTGCCCTCCTCCAGCAAGCATGAGTTTTTCAGGAAATTCAGTTACAAAACATTGCTTAGAATGACAGGGAACATACTCTGTCTCTTCCTTATTTGTAGTGCTTCCACTTTGTGCATGATGTGATATAAGCATATATATTTATAAATATATATAAATATATATTTATAAGCATATATATTTATATATATATAAAACATATATAGTTTTAACTCCAGGTTCAATTTTTAAATCTGGAAGAAAATATTTAGTGAGTCACATTGAATTATGTGGCTCCAGGAGATGGAGCAGTTTTCTGCAAAGTGTCTCAAATTGAGACAAGAACCGGATAGAAAGTGGAAGCAAAATATTTGTGGATCATGGAATAGTGTCCATGACCCTTCTTTACATCCCTAATCTGTCTTCAGATGGGGAAAATCTAACTGCTGGGGCTAGAATAAGATTACCCACCTGACTACTATATGCAGAGAAGAATTGTTCCTAGTGATTATCAAAAGGAAAAGATTCAACAATACAGGCAGTCCTCGTTTAACAATTGGTCACTTAACAACTGTTTGAAGTTACAACAGATCCCCAAAAGATACTTACAACCTGATTTTGAAGGAGTCCCCCATGGTCACGTGATGGCATTTTGGGCACTTGGCAACTGGCTTGCATTTATGTCCATTTGTGGCATCTGACAATCACGTGACCATGCTTTTTGACATTTTTTGCTGGTTTCTGGTGTTTACTTCCAGTTTCCAGCAAAAAAATTCCCATTGGGATTTGTTTAACAACCATGGTGTTTGCTTAATGACTGCCAGAAAAAAAGATCGTAAACTTGAGTATGGCCACATGATGACCCACTTAATGACCACGACTTACAATTGTAATTCCAGGCTCAATTATAGACATAAATCAAAGACTGCCTCTATACTTCTACATGAACTTGTTTACAAAGCAGCTGGATTGGGTCATTTGGATTATTCACAACTTTCTGCTCATGTGCAGACAAGAGAAAACTCTGCAGCAAAAATTGTGCTCCATTCTGAATATCAGAAACCAGAGACTCATATTTTGGACCAGACCATTATAAATATTAGTGAGATTGATTACTAATTGATTCAACATGTAGTTTAAAAAGGAAATAGTTCAGAGACAGGCATGACTTTGGGGTTTGAGGGCCACAGTGGGTAGATCAATGATATAATGAGAATAGTGCCATGCCAAATGTGGATCTGTTTCCAGCCTGCAGTTAATTAGGAAATTATTATTTGGAACAGGGATAAGCCACCAAAAACTATATTATGTTATAAGGTTCATAATTAATTATGTCAGGTTTAATTCTATTTTGAATTAACTTCTATTATATTCTCTCTTCATTTCTAAGCAGATTCAATAGCATTTTCTCTCTCTCTCTCTCTCTCTATATATATATATATATATACACATTTATATATATATAAACACAAATACAAAAGAAAACGAGAATATTTCAGGGTAATTATGATTTGGCCTCTTCTTTATTATTTAAACTAGTGTATATGAAAGTACTGTATGTGTGTGTTTAAAGGAAGAAGCCAAATCATAATTACCCTGAAATATCCTCATTTTCTGATTTGTATTTGTGTTTAACTCTGAATCTGTAAACAGCTTTCTTTCTGTAAATTTCTGAATCTGTAAACAGCTTTCTTTCTTTCTCCAACAATATTGTTGGAGCTCTGGGTCATCCTAAGTCAGGCATTGGATGTTTCACAGACTGCTCTATTTGTGTGCTCCAAGCCACCATAAAGAAAAGTGTCAGATATTTTACTCTTATTTAAGTCACTGTTCCTCTCAGTCATGCGAATCTCATATGATACTCATTCACTGGCAAATTACAAGGCTTAATATGTCCCACTGACCCTCATATAGTAACAGTTCCTGTGTTCCATGCTCACACAGAGAAGCTTAAAATATGAATTTCACTGATGAAAGAATTTAAGTAACATCCATTCACTCCCTTCAATCATATGTATCTCACATGACAGTCCTTCAGCCAAATTTATCTTTTTGACTCTATAGGATAATGAGTAATAATAAGAAAAAAATGATGAATATGTAGTAGTAAACCTGAAACGTCTAATATACATTTTAACACTATACTGTATATTAGCAAGATAATCCCCGGAGACATCAGTGCCTATAGATCTATCCCCTTGGTGCTTGCTACAGTTCCTCCCCCATCTGATAATGTTTAAAAGACACTTTTAATACAGTATTAGAAAAACAGATGAGAATCTGACATCTTCTTTATTTCCAATAATGTTTTGGGACCCCAAGTAAGTATTCTTGGATGGGAAGGGATGGTGGATGACAACAGACCATCACTTTGTTTGGAAAGATGCCAATCTGCCCAGAAACAAACAAGTTGGGGCTCTTGATAATTTCCTGGTAGGATTGGATTCAAGGGTTGTTGGTAAGAAGCAACTTCACCAGCTTGTTTTTTTGAAAAAAGGATGTTTGATTTCATTTACCCACATACCCAACTTCACAACAAATAAAAAAGCCTCTTTCTTTGGTGCAACTGAGGTGATAACCCCACGAGAGGATTGTATCAGTGGAAGCACCAACTCTGGCACTGATCTTCTAGAATTATTTGCTCACCTCCAACTCTGATATTGTTATTTACAATAACTCTTAATGCCTGGGCAAGATTATCAGAATAACAATTTCCTTAAGGCCACTTTCCACTTCTGTTGTTCCATGCATAATTCTTTCTTCATTCTCCTCCATATTTCTCTCTCTACTGGCTTCTAAAACATCTCCAGCTGGAGAAACAGGACGTAAGGAAAGAATTAAAGCACTTACTCATTTTATCTGTGCATATAATAATTGGTCCTCCAACCATGCCCCATACATTAAAACTATGCTTCTGTAGCCTAAACTAGCTATGCTAATCTTGGCCACCATAAACTTTCTTTGGATTATCCAAATAATCTGGTTTCCTCCCTTTCCTTGAAATGAACAAACCAAACTGCAGATGGTGAAAAGATCTGAAAGGAATAGAAAACTACTAAGAATGAATCCCCCAATGAGTACAGAGGATTGCTCTCTGCAAGTAGTATCTGCTCTTTTTGCATGAGTAATAAACACCCTCTTTATTTGCATGTGTAATAAACACCTCAAGAGGGGAAATAGTACTCCCTCACCATAAGGACTTGATTGGTGCCTGGTATTGCAAAGTTATCAAACAGTATGAATGAGTTGAGGTATCTTTGGTGCTCTGTGAGCTTGGTTGTTTTCTTGCATATGTTTCATTATCAAACTAGGTAACATCATCAGTGCTGGAAGGGAGTGGTGTTTGCTTTCTTTTTATACACTAGTGACTTGCCTTGTCTGTGCTGGTGGGAATGTTCTTGATAGTTCCTTGATTAGGTTGTTGTTTACTGTTGGTTTGTTTGTCTGAGTGGTTAATTCTTTGATTGGGGCATTGTTTACATATTGATTTTAGTCTAGTGCTAATTCTGGTATTAATCTTTGTTTATCTGGGTGTTGATTGTTGGTGAGGAGGTGTTACGATTTCTTTGGTTCCTTTGTGGCTTTTTGATTGTCTGTTTTGAATGGTATGTAGATGCTGTTAAACACTATGTGACTGTTAATGGCAGATTTGTCTGAGTTCCAGGCTTCTAGAAATTCTCTAGCATTTTTGGACTTGGCTTAGTCTAGGATACTCACAATTTCCCAGTTGAAACTATGCTAAGTTTGTCCATGTGTTGTGAAATTAAGGAATTCCTGGAGACAAAGTATCTTCTTAAAATAAATCAAACCATTCAAACAACTTCAATCAATTCTATCTGAATTTGCCCTTTGAAAGAATGGGTGTTATTTTATTTTCCCACACTACTACTGTACTTAAGACCATCAATATATTTTGCAAAATTATGGAAAGAAGAAAGAGACTTCAAATTTTTCTGTTTCTGCTGCAGCAAAAAGGTTTTGATATTTTCCTCAGGGAATGACTTTTCATTCAATGCATAAACACAAAATACTGGGCAGGAGAGTTTGCTACAGGATATTGCCTGGGCTGGCCTTACTGTTAAGTTGAGTAGGATGGCTAAATCAGGCAGCTGGTGCTGGGAGGCTGAAGGCACCTGTGCCAAGTGTATTTTACTGTACCTCCTTTTAAGTAAGGTGGAAGCCACCATCTCATCAGTAGTGCTATAATGAGATTAAACTGTTAGTCTTGTCCTTTTTTGAAGGAAATTTTGAGTTTCGCCTTAGATTAAAAAATGTTTGATTAATATTTTATTTTTTTAGATTTTTTTATCCCATCTTTATGACTTTATAAATAACTCAAGGCAGTGAACATACTTAATATTACTTCATCCTCCTACTTTCCCTGCAGCAACAACCCTGTGAAGTGACTAAGAGAGAGTTTTTGGCCCAAAGACACCCAGCTGGCTTTTATTCCTCAAGCAGGACTAAAACTAACAGTTTCCTGGTTTCTAGGCCAGTACCTTAACCACTGCCCCACACTGGCTCTCTTTATGTTGTCAAATATTTAAGGAAAATTCTTTTATAATGCATGTACAATAAACATTTCTCCAATAATCATTACAGAGAATTTCCAGAGGAGAATTTATTTGTTGCAGGAAAGCAAGAATCAAAATGCCTTAAAGACTGTTAAAAAATTCAGCATCCTTGACTTAAATCTCCTTTATAAGGCACATAAAGGATTATATTCAACTGGCGCTTTTATATCTCCATGGTCAAATGTAATGATGGTTGCAGTGGGATGTTGTAAATATTGTGGTTAAATGGGCATAGAGCAAGGTTATGATGGGTTGGCATGATTTAGCATGATCAGATACATGATTTAGCTCTATGAATGGGTTAAAATATCTACAATCTATGGTTTACAAGACAATGTGGAAAACCAAAACATTTTATTTCCTTGCCAAAATTCTGAGAAGTTAAATCAATGTCATTATCAAGACTAAACAAATAAAACTATGGGATTCTCTTTTGATGTACGTACAAATGTTAGAACTGATGTCACAAATCTCTCCCTTGAATAAATCTTGCACCATACAGTAATATAATTTTCCTAACTGCCAAATTACCTATCCCAAAGATAAATGAGGTTACATGTCTCTGGTTGTGGATGTCTACAAAGATCAACCGATGGAGACAGCGATGCAACATTGCTAATATGACAGTACCTACACAAGGTCCTGATTTTATAAGTGTTGCACCAGTCTCAAGTAGATTGCCTGAATATTATTCAGTAGTTTATTAGATTGGCATTAGAGGGTTAATGGTAAAAATGGGGGGTCCTACCAACCCTGTTAAAAGAGTAAGGAAAAGGGAGAGCTAACAATGAGATACTGTACATTTTTCTAAGCAATACAATAACTGACACTGGGAAGAAAGGGGAAGAAAAAATAAAGAGGACCTATTAAAATGGACAAACAAACTACACTTCCACCACATTCTGATCTAAACTCATTTCCTTCTCTTCTGCTATCTTCTCATTTTCCTGATTCTAGCTGCTTATAAGGAAGATAAAAACAATTGCTAGGACTGGTACAACTACCCATGTATTGTTAGACATGAGGAAGTCTAAATGAGATTCTGAGATCTAGATCCAGACTGTCCAATCTAAACTCTTAGAGTCATCACAATTTCAGATGCCATTCTTACTGCCATCCAAAAGTTGTAACTGGAGTAAAATGTTTAATATAGCATGAGAGACCAATTAATACAACTGTAAGAAGTAATAATAACAGTACTTATTAATTTAATTCACATTGAAACTAAGTCACTTAATTTTTGTCATGAGTCTTGCTACCTCTTGGTCTTAATTCTGCTTCCATTTTGAAGCATAGCCATAGTCAGCTATTCAATGGTCAAGTATAGTCTTTGCCCCAATCTGAAAAATTTGTGCTTCCTTCTCGTTCTTCACTTTGTGGGATGTATGTGATACTTGTTGAAACATATCTATTAAAATTAATTGAACAAGGTTGGTTTACTCTACATATCTACATCGATTCCAGACAGTTCATTTTAGGGATCCTAATATTGTTATTAATCCTTGTTTCTGGATCTTTCTCAGCAGCTTAATTTGCAGGCACAATCAAATTAAAAAAAATAACTCTACCCTATAACGAAGTTTCAGTTCCTGATTTCTCTAGATCGTGCTGGTGCTAATGTGCTCATTTCAGTTCCTGTTCTTTGCCGTAGAAGGTCCTTCACAATAATCATGCAAATGCAAGTAAGGCTTAGATTCCAACTTGTACCTGAGTACCCACTGAGCTTTGAAAATGATAGTGAGAATTTCAGTCTAAATCTCCTGAATCCAAATAATATATTTAATTTCTGAACTGTGTAACCTCTTGCAGAAGTCTCTCTTTAATAGCTCTTTCATAGTTTCCCCAAGGTCAGCTCTAAATTCTTTTACAGGAACCTGTGCCTGGTTGGAGTCTAACACAGCAAACATAGCTACTGTATAGCAATAAGGCTACAGACTTCCTGTCCCAAGTCTAAAGAATAAGATAAATCCTGGAAGCCTGAAGACATTCCCTCCACTGCCTTAGAATGACACAACTTCCTGGAGGAGCACAATGGAATGCATTTTGATAGGTTCAAAATGCATTCCACTGTGAACTTCTGAAAAGTTCTACTTACTTCTCAAATTAAGGACATAAACCATCCAACTGCCTTAAGGCTGGACAACCCACCAACTGCATATGTATCCACAACTCAGGCTTGACAATCCACTAACTGCATATGGATCCTAGCTCCCATAAGTGGCACCTCATTTTATGGTGCCAGAATTTAGTGGGAAAATGCCTGATTCCCAGGGGCACAATATAACAGCTTTTTTCCCTGCACCATGTGCACAAGGTTAGAAAAAAGAATGAGAGCTCCAGGGTGATGTTAAAGGAGGATATGACAGCTGTTTGCTCCCTATTACTACCTTTAAAGATCCAAAAAAAAAGCATTTAGAAAAACAAGCCAATAACAACATTGCTACTTCCTTTGAGGACAACACACTTTTGCCACTGCCATCTGCAGCCCAGCTGAGGAGTGATTCTGAAAAACTGGCTCATACATTGAAGGGGGGTGGGAGGCAGCATATCACTAACTCTTATGGCACACATTTATTGATTTCTGCAGTGTTGTATAGTTCTAGCTATCCTGTAACAATAGTTAGACTGCATGATTGATGGATTATTTATTTCAATTTATATGGCCATAATCTCATCAATGTGATTCTGGGAAGCTAACTAAGAACTTGGCTAGGCCTTTATATGCCCATTTCTATCTAATTCAATTACTTCATTTAACCGAGAAAGCTTCTTCCCCTATAGGTAGTCCTCAACTTACAGCCATTAGTCTAGCGACCGTTTGAAGTTACAATGGTACTGAAAACAGTGACTTACGTCCAGTCCTCACATTTATGGCATTGCAGCATCCCCACAGTTGCTTGATCAAAATTTGGGCACTTGGCAACCAGCATGAATTTATCATGGTTGCAGCATCCCTGGGTCATGGATTGCCATTTGCTACCTTTCCTAGTTTTTGACAAAACTTATCTAGTTTTTGACAAGCAAAGTCAAGGGGGGAAGTCAGATTCACTTAATGATTATGTGATTCACTTAACAACTGCAATGATGTGTGCTTAACAATCATGGCAAAAAGGGTAGTAAAATCAGGCACAACTCATTTAACAATTGCCTTGCTTGGCAACAGAAACTCTGGTCCCAATTGTGGTTGTAAGTCAAAGACTACCTGTAACTTCAACTATTTAGATTACAGCAAAAACCAGTTACCTGCTGACAATGAAAGCAATAACCCCACAATCTAAAGGCCCTAATTTAAGAGGAATTGTTTGTGTCCCTAATTCAAAGTTCTTCTTCCAGTAAATATGTCCACAAGGCAACACTTCAGAGAATGATGGCAGAGTTTGGATTTTTGTGTTCTGAAACTGCTGACAAACCACAAAACTCTGTGTTAAATCCCATGGATAGTTCGGATGAATCTACTGGAATTCACATCTAAATCAACCTCTATACCAATTTATCCTAATGCTCCTTGGAAGGCACCCAAATGCCTTCAGCTTTAATTCTAAACTCAAATGTTAAAAAATAAACCACTTAAGAACTAATGGGACTTATTTCTAATAGCAGTGCATGAGAAGTTCTGCAAAACACTGTATCCCAAAGGTCACTTCCAAAACTAAGGAGACTTAGGTACATGCCATCCTCCATCAGTGATTCCATAGTATAATTCAACCATAAATTCTGCTGAAAAGTTACTGAAAACTTTGCATCAAAATCTGCTACCATTCTTTCTTTCCAAACAAAAAAATGTCTGCAAAGAAAAGATATTCTATTGAAACATCTATACAGGATATATCCCTTTATTTAAAGATAGAAATTATAACAGGGAACTTTGCATTTAAATTTCTATGTTAGAGAAATGTACATGTCAAAGAACTCCCTGAGTTTGATAAAATGACTCATAGAAAACTCCCATGTAATATGAAATTGTACATTTTTTCTACAGTTTTAAGTAAGCCTTAGAAAAAAAAAAATTCCCCCCAGTGAGGCACCACCTTGCTGTGGTTGGGGGGCTTGTGTGCTCTAATGAAGATGAGAGCTCTGCCAGA
>JANHZU010003150.1:321115-340631 GCA_032468055.1 Acrochordus granulatus | reverse complement strand
GGGAGGCCTGGCGTAATGTAGTCCATGGGGTCGCGAAGAGTCGGACACGACTGCGCGACTGAACAACAACAAGAAAAAAATTAGCAGTCCTACAAATTCAAGATTATTAGCAATCTGCCTATTCCTACATGTAGTAGAAACAGCAGCATAGTGTGATCATGCCTTATAGTCTTTTAGTTTGCATTTTACCCAGGAGCCTAGAGTGGCATTGTAGGAAATAATTAGACCTAGCCGCTAAATGCTATTCATAATGCTGACTAAGCTTTTGATTTTAAAAGAGTGAGCCAAGGCAAGCAACAGTGGCCTTATTTAACCTGTGTGACCATTCTTGAAAACATGCCTTACATTGCCAGCAAGGTAAAAGGTGAAAACATGATCCAAAGTGGATCCAAGATCTAAAAAATGCTGCATAGTTAGTTTATTAAGACAATTCACCCTTTAGCATTAGTAGCAAATTTTCCTGGTCTTTCTTCATTTTGAAACAAACTATAGGTAGTCCTCAACTCATGACCATAATGGAGCAGCTAGATTTAATTATTTAAGTGAAGCACCCATGTGATCATTTACAACCCCACATACCTGCTCTCCCTCATGCAGTTGTTAAATGAATACATGGGTTGTTAACCAGAGCACAGGATGCCTCAAGGGGCCCCAGGAGAGGTCCTAAGAGGCCTAATGCAGACCCTGCCTTGGGTCTCTCAAGATCTTCCCCACCCTGAGGCACTCCATGCTCTACTTCCCACACCTCAAGCCCTGTGAGATAGGTGGGGCGGCAGCTGCAGCAGCATCCCTACAGTCAGTTGTAAGGTTGAACAAGCATGGGGGCACTGCAGTATATATAACTTTGGGATTGGGTTCATAAGTAGCTTTTGGAGGCTCCACCCTAACCTTGAATGGCTGCTAAGTGACTACTTGTAAATTGATGACAACCTGTAACTCAATTTAGGACAAGTATGTAAGCCAAAATATAATTATATTTTAGACTGCATCACTCTGAAGTCAGCAGAAATACAAAAGCTAATGTTAGCAGGATATCTGCATAGAAAAAAGTTCATTTTAGGGAAAAATTACATTCAAAATGTGTATATTGCAGAAAACGTGTGTATTTTTGCAACAGAGAACTTGGTATATCTGTTATGATATTATATGCCACAATAGGAGGCGCAGTGGTGCAAGCAGTTAAGAGCACGGCTTGCTGGCTGAAAGGTTGGCAGCCCAAGTTCAAGTCCTGGCGTTGCCATGCAGCAGGGCAAGCTCCTGCTGTTCCGCCTCAGCTCCCGCCAACCTGATGGTTCGAAAGCATGCAAATATGAGTAGAAAAATAGGTACCACCTCCTCCAGTGAGAAAGGTGACAGTGTCCGTGTGCCTTGGGTGTCTAGTCATGACCATAGAAGCGTCTTCGGATGAACACTGGCTCTTCGGCTTGGAAACGGGGATGAGTACTGCACCCTAGAGTCAGTCACAACTGGATGGATAACCTTTACCTATTCAAATACAGAACCTAACTGAATTGATTCTGATTCTGGCAATATATAAACTCAATAAATAACAATTACATAACTCAGATACCCAAAAGAAAAATCAAGTTGATGAGGAAACCTTTTAAGATTGTTTCCATGTATAATTTGACACAGATCCAAAATAGGCTGATTGCCTGTCTTATTTTTTAAATGCGCTCATCTAACCTGCCATTTGTTCAGACTAAGGCATTGATCTCCTTGGATGGAACCAAAACAAAGAAAACAAGAAGAGAGGAAGGGTGGTGCCATGGCCTTTGCACAGATTTTAGGAAGAAATAGTTGGCCTTTCTGGACTCTTGCTTAATGGTTACCCTCAATCAGAAGGAGATTGACGTATCATTTTGAAGAGCAGATTCCTGATAAACAAGCATGGCAAAAGTAGTTTAAAGACACATTTCAACCAAACATTACCCAGATCCCAGAAGAAAATTTGCCAACATTAACTTGATAGTCCATTTGAAGTGCTTGACTGCTAGGCCAGTAAGCTTCAAGACTGAATGGCAATAGTTACTCTCACATATGTATGTGAAAATATAAAGGCATTCATACATATCCATAACCTTTGTATATAATTCTTCACAGGGTTCAAATAATCTCCAGAACTAACCCAAGAAAGTAAGATTCTGAGTGACAGAATAAACAGGCTGAAGACCAAGATGCAATAAGAAGAGGCAAAAACTATTTCTCAATCCCTCAAAATAGTGTTACCAGGAAAATAATATATTTATTCCTCATCTAAATATGTTGATCCTTTCATTTTCTCTATTTTTTCCCCAATATTAGATTGAAACCAGAGTGGGGTAGTTTCATTTTGCCCGTGGATGCCCTGGTTTCTACCATCTGCAATAACTCACGAACACACACAAACAAGATTTGCTGGAACAATTAATCTCTCTATACAAAATGCACAACCTGTTTTGCTTGCTAGTAGCATAGACTGATAAAAAATTCAAACAGCAACAGAACTCCTTACGGTTCAGTTCTAAACTTTGATTTTGTGTTGGGGCTGAATCCAGGAACCAGATGACCAACCTTTAAAGTGGTCCCAGGAGTTGTGTCCGATCTACAGCAATGGGCAAGCACACATATTTCTCTCCAGAAAGCATGGCCTAATTACTACAGAGAGTAAAAGCACAGTAACAAGTTTCTTCTGGGATAGTTGGCAACCTTACCCCATATAGTGTTTTTTTTTACTTCAGTGGGAAGTCATGTTAAGAGAGAAAGTTTCCAAGGCAGATGGTGCAGAGCTTTTAGGAGGGATTCTGGGGATAAAAAATAATTCTACATTCAGTTATTGCAGATCTCCTGTCTTAAGTGGATCCTACATAACAGCACCAAGATAGTGTTATACTGAGTGAATTTATAATCTTTTACGCTTTGTTCTTTGGAGTTAGTAAAATTTTAAATTAATTGTTTAATGTGAGAAGGAAGAATTCAACAGACTCCATATACTCCCAAAATCCCTTTTTGTTCTTTGGGAAGTAGCTTCTGTCGCCGGTCCAGTCCACTGTATTCCCTAAATTTAAATCACTTGTGAAGCCCAACTCAGTGAGCTTGAGCTTGCTTTGATTTTGCTGCTGGTAGTGGTGAATTTGCTGCTACTCCTCACCAGGCAGTAATACAAGGACAAAGCATTAAATCAATGCCTTGGAAGAAGCAACTTCCAAAGGAACTCAAGGAGAAGGTTCGTTTGAGACCTACAGAGTATTTTTGTTCATTCCTTCTTCTTTTGGAAAGAATTGGTTCCAGAAATATGACACTTGAATATAGTGTTATTTATAGGCTTAGTGATACATAAATATAAATGTAATGTGCACAGCATGACTTTAGCAAGGATTATGTAATACTAATACCTAATTTGAAGATTGATTAGGCACTGGCTATGAAATGTCATGCATGCATAAAGAATCCTTATTCAATTAGAGGCTAATCACATATGGCTGCTGCTGTACTGTTGGATGTTAAACTAGTGATTTTGGAAACTGTGATTATTTTTATAGAACTTGATAGGAAGTAAGGTCACCCTCCCATCCCCCACCCATTAGCTACCATGTATGTACAATTTAAAATGTGCTTCTGATACAGTTTTGATATATACTGAAATATGCAAAGGAAGCAGTTTGAAAATACTATACACTGTTTGCATTATTTTTTTACTTGTAAAAATCTATTTCAACAGTTTAAAGAAAATATATTCATAGGAAAAGGAAAAGAATAAAAGAGGAAAAGGAATAAAAGAGTAGGATACAGATGAGCAAACAAGGGATTTACAAATAACATCAAGATTATATTTTTTCAGTGTATCATTAATTGACTCAGAATAATGAAATATATAGTTTCAAAGTCTGAAAATTTCTATTCGACTCTAAGAAAACCATAAACATTATGAATATGGTCAGCACATTATAAATAATAAAATGAAATTGTGAACCAGAATAATTTTTCCATACCAAAAGTCTATTCTAATTTACAAGTCTTATAAAATTAAAATACAGACTTCATGAAGTCAGAAAAAACAAAATGTTGGATGTGGTATAAATTAATGTATTGTACTATAGTCTAAGAATGAGTCAGTCTGAATGAAATTCTATGGAGGTTTTACTTTTGAGATATGAAGTTACAATGTTTGCAGAAGAAAATTAAATAATAATTTATATGTGGAAAAGTAGTTATTGTATTATTATTTATCCTTCTTGATATTCCATTAGAATCTGAATTTAAAACATTCCTTTGAGAGAAACAATCTGGCACTTAAGGTAAAAAGTGATTGTAATAACCCATTTTAAGCAGAGTTATGTGAAAGAAATGCAGCTTGCTGGAATCAAGGGGACTTTTTTCCAAGTAACGTTTGCTACTAAGTGCCAGTTTAACCCAGCAGCAGTCCCTACATTCCACTTAATTAAGAATAACATTGACTTCACCCTTCCAGAGAGAGACCTTCAGCTTTATTAACACAAATGAAATTTTGTCTCAAACAATATGGACTCCATTCATAAAATCAGTGGAACTCAAATTTAATTAATGTTTATACTTTCTTGGATTTGGGATTCAACTAACCTGCCAACCAAGCACACTTCTCTCTTAGAGGAATGGAAAAACCTGTACTCTCTTAGGGTAATTTGTGTTCATACTGATACAGACCTTACCCATCACTTTAGCAATTATCTGATGAATCTTTAAACCAAGATCTGTCAGATTAGGAGAATGGAGAATAAGCAGAAAAACTTATTTTATAAAGGCTACAACAGTTCAAGCTTACACCCCCCTGCCAAGCATCCAACTCTAAAGAAGCATTGAAAGAATTGCATCTACATTTTCCCAGAGTCTCTATCTTCTTGACACCAGCTGGCTCACTTGCCAGCTCTTTGGACTTGCAGCCAGCCTTTCTCCCTGACTTCTCTCCATGAAGAGAAATAAATTGCCAAGTGATGGCTTGTGAAGAGAGATTCCTGATTTGTATTCTCATTAGTGAATTACCAAATGAGAGATCAATTTCCTTACCTTGAACTGACAGACGCAAGTCACGGTATCACCAATCCTTAAGCACTCCCCGTCAAATTTGCAAGTATTGGTGTCACAGAGAAAGAGATCATTTTCTCTGTCATCATAACCTCAAACAGAAGAGAAAACCGCTGTCAGCTTCAGTCTGGCAAATGGACAGGAGGAGGGTAACTGCTTTTTGAGGGACCTAGCACAACAATCCTTGTGGAAGAAGGAATATACAGTCCTAATGTTTTCTCATACCCACTTTGTCTAGCCTTCCTTCTCCAAAGGAGTTTGCCATCCCTGCATACTCACCTTGCTGCCACCTCCTCACCTTCTTCTATGCAAGGAGATTCCAGTTTCTCAAAAATCAAACATTTGCTTGTAAAGCAACACATTTTCTGCCCCTCCTTAGATTTTTAAATCTAAAACAGGAATTTCTTCAGCCAGTGACACAACAAAGCCCCTCTAGTAATAAAAATAAACCAGCTGCATTGTTTTTGTGATAGGCTGCATGATTCCAATGAAGACTGATCACCTCCAGGTTAATAGGAGGGAGGCGGCACATTTTCAAAGAGCTGTTGAAAGAGCTTTTCCTCCAGTTTGGATAGGCAGGCTAATAGATCTAGCTATAGATTTCAGTTTACAAATACCTAGTCAGACTTCAGCGAGTTGCCATCCTATTCTGAGGGTGTGTAGCAAGGGATTAAGCAAAACAGCCATTTTCAGGCTCTAAATCTACCATTCATATAATCCTTATGTTCTTGGTTTGTAAGGCTTGGCTGTATTTTAAAAATGAACATACTACCTCTAGGGCAAAAGTAATATTGCTCCGAACTACTTGAATAATGGAGGCACATCCTCCTTCAAACTCTGCCATTCCTGTAACATATCTGAAGTAGGTTTGGGAACATTTTTAACATCATGGAGCAACAATACCAGGCTGAACCCAACAGATCTGCAAAGGTGACTGAAATACAAAGCCTTGGATTTGTTTGATTTAATCAAATGAAACCAATAAAGACAAGGAAACTGTTGTGCATTATTCAGCAAGTACTGTCCCCACCTTCTGTACAGAAAGAAGAAAGGTCTGCCTTTGCTTCAGGTTAGAGTTTTACACTTTTACGAGGGAAGGAGAAGCTACATCTTTCTAGGTGGCTTGCCATTTTTCTTGCTGCATGTATAGATGCATAGCTGTAAATTAGTCCTTACATAAGAAATCAAGATTTTTGTTGGAAGGGAAAGTTCTTCCAGAAACATTTGAAAGCCAAGCTTGTGTTGGAACCCTGCACAGCTGGTAAGCACATTCCAGACAGAACAATTAACCTTTTGAGGATGAGCCTGATCATTGGAAAAGACAAGTGACAGGGAGAGGTAATAACTCTCTTGTGCTGCATCTTCCTTATTCAATTAGTACATTTCAGTTGGAGGGTGCCTGGCAAGCCACTTTGAGTGGGGTTGAAACTGACCAGAGAAATCAGGCAATGGAAAAAGCCTGCTTAATAGCAGCTCTCAGAAACAGGAGATAAAAGCAGAGCTTTGAACCCAATTTTAATACTTTGCTTTTCCCCTTGGAAATAAACTATTTCCTTCAGCTTAACCTGTTTCCAGAAAGCACCTGATATTTAAAAGTTAAGAGAGAAAGAGAAAAAGGGTGTGTGAAGTCAAGAACTTGGGGTCACCCTAAAGGTCTAAAGAACTGGAGTGCGCCCAAAGGAAATGGGGTTTCTGGACTTGCTGGTTCCTGATAAGTTGCCCAGATTTTCCTGCACGTTCTATAAAAGATCACCCCTTTTAAGTGCAGCCTTCTATCTCTTGCTTGCTTGCTTGAACTCTGAATAACGGCAAGCGTCCTAAGAATCGTTTTACATGATCCACCCTTTGCCGGCACGTCACTTTGCGTTCAGACAGCAGAAGCCTAGCGAGTTCACCGTCCAAAGTCAGTCTCGAACAGAGGCAATTCAAGGCGGGATGGAAGTAGCAAAAGCTCGCTGGAACTACGTTATCTCCCAGGTTCCCAAGCATTGCCAAACAGCCCCGCGGTGGGCCGATTTTCAGAAGCACGTCAATCCCACCCAACGAACCCTGTTCCTTCGCCCGTCCGAAAAACATGCCTTTGCTTGTAAGGCGGCGGGGGACTTCGTTTCTGCACCACGCTCCCGCCCAAGCTTACCGGAGCAATTCCAGCCGGTCGGCGTTTGGCAGTCACTTAAGGAGGTAGGGAAAGCTGCAAGTTTGTCCGGCCGGGCGAGGATGAGCAGTGTCACCGGCAAGAGCAACCAGCAAAAGCAGTCGCAAAGTGTCCAGCTGCTGCACTGGCGAGCTGCGGAAGATTCCCACAACACCATGACTTCTGAAGTCAACTCTACGACGGTAGTGAGAGGGGAGCTCCCCAAAGCAGGTCGGTCTCGGGTAGGCGGGAAGCAGGAGGCGTCGGGGGCGACTTAGCATCCCGGGGGCCCCAGCCAGCAGCAAGCGAAGAAGAAACACACAAGTACTAGCATGGTGAAGAGAAGGATCCTGAGAGTTTAGGCAGAGATATCCAGGGGCCTAGCCCACCCCGGGGAGTGGCAGGAGCAAGGGCGGCCGAGGAGGAGGAGGAGAGCCAGGAAGCTGGAGCAGCCGCTGCCATAAGGGGTCGGGCTGGGCTGGGCTGAGCTGAAGAAAAGAGCGTCAACGCGCTTCTCAGCCGAGCCGCCGCTGCCGCCGCTGCCGCCTCTCCCGCTCCGCCGCCCGCATCCCTCTGGCGCTGGGAAAGCAGCAGGTCCTCTCAGCCCGCCGGGGTCACGTGGCGCAGGCAGCACCGGCCCTGATTGGACGAGCGGGATGCAGGTCCCTGGGAAGGGGGGGAGGGGGCGGCGGCAGCGGCGGGAGCGAGAGATGCTGATGCTAATATTGGCTGGGCTGGGTCCACGCTCTGCGAGGCGCATCGGGGGAGCTCGGGGGCGGCACCACCCCGCCCCGCCCTGTGAGCTGATGGGGCTCGCCTGGCCAGCGGCGGACGAGAGAGAGAAGCCGCCTCTCTCCAGACGGATATCGACTCGCCGCAAAGAGATGGGGTCCGGGGGCGTTCGACTCGGCGACGTAGTCTTCGCCAAGGAAACCCCTCGCTCCTCCCGTTCCCTGGCCGAGAAGAGCTGCCGACTACAGCGCGATGCTTCGGCGGCGCCCTCCCCGAAAGCTCGCATGCTTCCAGGGCGGAGGCGCTTTCGTACTACCGCTCAGCGCCTGTTTTCCCAAAGCCTCCCGCAGATGAGGCACGGGCTCGCTGAGCCGGGTCCCAGCCAGGCACACCACCGGCGTGTGAAAGTCGAAAGCGGTCACTACGCATGTGCGAGCGCCGGAGGTCCGGGAGCGCGCGCGCCTGCCCGCCGGTGTGTGTGAACGAGTGAAATCTTGTGCACGTGCGCGAAGAAGCGGCGGCGACTGTCTTTCCAACAGCGCAGGTAACGGCCCGTAGGCGGGGAGGGGCGGTCGTGGAAGAGCAGAAGCCCCGCGAAGTGCCGTGGTGCGTGGCTGCCTTTCGTTCTCTTGCCATCCGCCCGCGCCGGAGGGGCCGGCCTTCAACGCGGCCCTCTGCTCGTCGGGGGCGTTTCTCCCCAGGCGGCCTGGGTGATTACTCGGCTGAAACGTGCCGCGCGGCCGGAAGCGCCCTGCCAAAGCGCTTGCCTCTCCGTCGAGGTTTGCGAGTTCGTCGGAACAACCGAAAGAGTGGCCTTTACTGGAGGAGGTCGTGGAGAGGGGAGGGGAGGGGGAGGAAAGCAGAGGGCAACGTGGGGGGGCAGGTCGGAAGCCAGAGAGAAAGGGCGCAGGTAGAAGTTGCTCCCTGCCGCTCTCACGAAGAGCGTCTATCTGCCGCTGGGGGCGCGGGACGCTGCTGCCGGCGCGGTCCCCGTCGATTTACCAAAATTGTGGCTGCTTCGACCTCCCCGGAGCAGTTGCAGGGCCCGGGGCAAGTCTCCCTCGAGGCGGCAGTTCCCCGAGCAGAGGACTGAGCTTGGCCTGCGCAGCCTGCTGCGGGATTCCCCGGCCTTCTCCCGCCCTCCGAGCCTCGCCGCACGAGCCCGGCGCTCGCTGTTTCGCCTGCCCAGCGTAGGGACGTACGCGTGGCTTTCGAGAAATCCGGGAGAAGAAAGGGCAGCTTTGTTTCGGCGGCGTTTGGCTCGGCCCAAAAACAGGGGAGAAAGCCGGAGAGACCAAAGAAGGCGCCAAGAGGAGGATCTTCCCCCGGCAAGGGATGGGTCCTCCCGGTTGACCCTCGCTCCCTTTCTCTGGAACCAGCGGTGATGCGGGAGAGGAGCGAAATTGGTTAATCTCTGCGTGCCCCCGCCCCGCCGTGATTCATTTGCTTCTGCCTTGCTCGGCGCGTTTGGCAGAGAGCCTCAGTCTCTCCCAACAGGTAACTGCCCTGCAAATACCCCCTCCCCCGCGCTGCTGTCCGCTGCCCACGAAGTCGCATTTCCTTTACTCTTCCGTCACGACCCCCCCGCCCAGTAGCGACGAGCAGGGAAACCTCGGCCCTTCGGTCGGCGTTAACAGCGGCTCCCGCTCCCTGATCGCATCCGCGCGAACTGGTGCGTGTGCTCGTTGGATCGATTGAGCGGCGCGGCGATCAATCGATCGATCCTCATGGATCAATCGGCGGACGCAGCAACGTCTCGTCTTCGAAGAAAAAGAAGGACGCCCGGGCGGGGGACGGCACAGGGGGAGGGAGAGCCGTCATCCGGCAGGCAAGATCCAACCAACCGAGCATCCGACTCTTTTTCGCCCGCCGTGCCTCCGCGTTCCCCGCGCGCGCCTTTAGATGCGGCCGCTTCGACCGAAGCAATGGCATCAGTTCGATCGTTGCACGAACGGCTGTGATATAACGGCTGGGAACTTGCTGGCGAGCTGGAGTTTCCTTCGCCTTTCCAGCCAGGCTGGCAGTTAATCAGGCTTGCGGGAGAGAGAAACCGCGCCTTCGAGGCAAAGAAGAAGAATGGTAATATTGCCGGGCGGGAAAAGAGGCGAGGCGTGGATTCTGCCTGCCCTGGCGTAAGCTTTGGCAGCTTTAAAAGCCATTTCGGTAACTTCGCAGTCCCCACATGCAAACTTGCTGAGAAGTTTTCTCTTTTTAGTGCGTGCATTTGCATCCATTCAGAACTTTTTTCTTGGTTTTCTGGTATTGGACTATGGAAGATTTGTTACGTTCTTTAATGTTTGTGCCTTAGTCATTCTTTCTCTCACTTTCTGTGGCTTCCGGTATAGGGAGACTGCATTAACCCACCAAGGGAGTACACTTACACATGAAGCTCCACCATGTGGCAAGAGCGCATCAGTCACTGGATATTGAATTCTGGAAATAGCAGTTGAATAAAAGAAATGGCTTCAAAGTGAATTCTAACAGACCGAAGCTGTCGCAACTGGTGAGGAAGTAGAGATGGTGATGGGGAATCAATTACAGGCACTTTGAGATGCAGCTTCTGTCAAACATTCATCTCCAGCAATATGGATTTATTACCTTCACCCATTCAGACTCATGAAAGGCTCAAAAGTTGGTGAAGTGAAATCAGACCCTCAAGGACTTGGACTGATCCTTAAAGATTAACAAAAATCTTAAAGATTCAATCCTTTAAATTCTTAGAGATTAAAACATTAACCCTATTGAAGCAAACCGGTGATGTGCAAGTTCTGGTTTTAGAATAATTAGTTGTGATTTGGAGTCAGATCAGGAGGTCTTAAGTTCTAATTCTGCCTTATCCATGAAAGCCAGCTGGCTGATCTTGGGTCAGTCACTTTCTCTAAGCCCAACTCATCTCACAGGGTTGCTGTTGTGGGGAAAATAGGAAGAGGAAAGTGTGTTAAATAATGCTCATTTTGAGTTGTTTATAAAATGAAAGATGGGATAAAAACACACTGGCTTTGCTGAGAGTAGAAATACTACTAAGCAGAGCTAAAGATAGCTCCTTAATGAGACCAAAGTAGAACTATAACAGTGAATAGTTATCATAGGAGTAATAATAATCTCCAAAGAGCTCTGTTGGGTAGGGCATCACTGTATAAGAAATAACAGAGGCTTTAACTCATTTGCAAAAACATTTCGGCAGCCTCTGATATGTTATTGTGCTTACCCCTAAGGCAATCTTTCTCTAAGTCTTTATTGCTCATCTTATCACTCTATTACATGAGAACCTTTCTGGGTATCCTGCCCTTTTTGAGAAATATATTTTTTATCTTCCTCCTTTTTCACATGGAATTGATAAAGTTTCCTGGATAAGGGATGAAAGATTTTCCAATTACATCTAATAAAAGTCCAGTTGTCTTTTTAGAAAGTTAGAATTTTTTTGTGATTTTGCTACAAATTATGACCTGTATTAATGAGAATATATATAGACATCTAAGAATAGATGATTTGCATAATGGCATATATATAAACATCTAAGGGTCTATAATGGCAGAATTCACTCAATTTTGGTTCAAATAGATTGGTTAGTATGTTGATGAGAGACCGCGAGAAATATATCAAATATAAGATAGATTAAGAAATTTAAAAAAATCCTAAAAGAAAGCAACAACAAAATGCTTATGTACTGTTTCTAAAGGAAAATAATCCTGGGGGGAGTTTGAATGGCATTGTGGAAGATTCAAAATCTGAATTCTAGCTTATTTGTTGACCTCAAAATTGTATCATCCAAATCTTTCCAGTCCTCTTTGATGTACTGATAGGATAAGTCCACTTTCTTTTTCACTCTTATCACCCTGTATAAGATTATGGTGTTACTGGTGTTGTATTGCACCTTTGGAAGAGCCCCAACACCATCTGGCTTCTTCTGTAGCATGTAAGTGGCTAACTACAGCTGCTCTTTGCCAGACAGGAAGAAGATCACATTTTATTTGGCAGATGCTCCTTTTCCCCATGTGAAATAAAAGAAGCCTCCAGGGCCATTGCATCTTCACCCAGGCTTTTGTGGTCCTTCTAATTTTGCCCTGGGAGTGATAATTGCTAAGCTCCAGGCAACATGCCAAAAGCATGAACACTGAAATTCCCTGCACTGAAGTAAATTTCAGTTTTCATTGTTTTGAGTAGAGTAAGTCACTGAATGTTTTCTGGCTGAACTACCTTTGAATTTCCTCATACACAGAATCCTGATATTTCATAACAGAATGCTTTTGCACAATATTTCAAAATGAACCATTAACAAAAATCACCTATAAAGCTAACATTTCAAGACCAAATTAATTTTTGTCAGTTTATTTCAGCATTCTTTTTGTTATTGCTTGACCTAGGGTTTTGGAGTAAACAATTTGTGGATAAATAAAAAGCAATGGTTAAAAAGAAATAAAGAAGTATAGCCATGGAATTATTACAGACAATATGGTTATATGTAATGACATCTATGTCTCCTATATTTTAAAAAATTTACTTGGAAGTAAGGCAGTTCAAATGATTTCCTCCTGCAGTTTTCAATTTTCAGGTTGATGGGTCTATGGGATGGAAGAACTTTTTCAGGAAAGTGATGAAATATGATGGAACATCACTATTTATATTTGATTTTAATTTAGTTTCTATAATGCTGTTGTTTCCTCCTGGGCTCTTTTAGGAATTATGCAGTGAATATCACAAATAGCAGTAATGGGAGAAAATTAGGACAATTGACAACAACATACAAAGGTCCTCAGTTTAATTCTTGACATTTTGACTACAGATTCTGGAAGAAAGACTTATGTCTTTAACCTCTTTACAGCTCTTCCCTAAACCGACACTGAAATTAAGTCATGATTTAAGGCAATATTTATCTAAAGCAGCCACCCTCAGCCTGGTGTATTTCAGATATATAGCATTAGAGCTTATAATCTTCACAAAAGGAAAATAGGAATGAATTTCTAATATTTGGAGATACCAGATTGGAGAATTCTAATCTAAAGTTCTTTACTAGTTGAAATTAGACTTTACGAATCAGATTGATATATCAGTGACTTGCAAGGCACCTATGAAATTGACCCATTAGTGCTCATTCATTAACATCTATTATATTTCTATAGTCAATTTGATAGTTTATCCTTGGTGTTAGGAGAAATTAGTGATTGTACCCATAATATTAACCATAATCATAAGATCACATTTGGCTCTTGAGCCTCCTTTTGAACCTTAAAAGCTCTCTTGAGATAACTAAAATTCACTGCATGATCAATTATAATGCAATTTCTCATCATTTTTACTGGAAAACAAAAGGAAATCTGGTAACTTGAATTTATACTTAACAAATCTAAAATAGTGCAGTAATATTAAGCATAAAAACCCCAAACAAGGAAAAAAATTCAAACAAAAAGAAAAAAATGTTTCCTTTGGATGCATCACATTATTATGGCTTCTTCACTGTGTTCTGAGTAATGTGCAGCTCCAGGAAGCAAAATTGCCCTTATTTTGTAATTCCAGGTACCCCAGATAGGAGTCTATATCTCTTTTTCCATCCCTTATTTTAAATTGTTTTCCATTTATCTTTTTTTTTAAATGCAAACCTTGTTAGTGTTTTCAAAAGTAAACATGCACATACCAACATGGTTCCTGCAATGCTCAAGACTTCATATTTTAGATTGGAAATAAAACTTGAGAAATATTTCTGAATCTAAATAGGTACTTGAACCTCTAAAAAAAAACCAAAAAGCTTGCAGCGTTTTGGGAATTATATACAGTATTTTGAAAATGTTAGTCTGTTTTTTTCCTTCTTACATATTTGGGCAATCCCATTAGAATTAGGGGCATAGCAATTTATATTTCCATACAAACTAAAGGTGACTTTCTTTTTGTTTAGACCTTGTTTTCTCAAGCATGTGGAGCTCATACCTCTAAAGGACTACTTCACAAAAGCAACATCTGTTTATTAGATACTGAATAGCCCAACAAGTCTGTTTGCTGTTTCAAATGAAGCAAACTGACAGTGCAACCTAAGAGTTTCAGTTTTAGTGTAGAGTTACTTGTTTCAGTGAATAAAAGTCTTACTTGCCAGATGTACAAACAACATATCCATTGAAATCTGTGGCAAACTTCCCAATGACTATACACAGCTCATGTCAATCATTTAGAGCTAAACTAGGTGATAGAGTCCTTGCTTGTCATCCTGCTCCAGTTTCTGAGGTTATTTTAGTTAACTGTAAGCACATGATAATCCAATCTGGATTCAGATCACTGCATGTAAAGAAGGGAAAGTATAAACTCTTCCTTCAATCCTTTTGTTTTTAATGTATCTTTCCTATGCAGGAACAGACTTTTAAATCAAAAGGCTCTATTAGTGCCAAAGGAAATTTTCTTCTGTTTTTGTTTTGCATTTAAGGAAGAGGGATTACTTTTAAAGAAAAAGACAACTAAAAGAGTAATATCTTTCTCTCTCTGTAGTGGTCATTGTCAGTAACAAACAAATCAGAACCCAGAGTAGTAAAATGACATATAACCTGAGGTCTGTCTTGTCTAACTTGGTCCTTAGACAACAAAAGTTTTTAATATATTGGCCAACATCAAGGATTCTATATTTCCAATGTTACCTTTTGGGTATGTGATAAAGAAGCACTTCACTTCAAAACACACTTTTCCAAAAGTTTCAAAACAAATGTGTAGAGACTTCATTCTATTTAGACAGCTGGTCCTAAAATTACAAATTATTTTGATGGAAGGGATGGTTTAATTGTAAGGCTAATTGAATGTGGCAGGTTAGTAAATAAGATTTTGCTTGGTTTTGATTTATAAAGGATTATACAGGTAGTCCTTGCTTTGTGACAATTGAGACTGGCAATTTTATTGCTAAGCACTGTGGCTGCTAAGCAGAAAACCACATGACCTTGGCAGACTTACAACATCACTTCTTATTAGAACATTAACCAAATCACTATGGTAGTTAAGTGAAACATCACATCATTGTTCTCCATTAACTGCTTGTTGCAAACTGGTCAGCAAGCATGTAATAAATCGTGACTACAGGATGCTGTGATGGCTGCAAATGCAAGAATGGATTCCAAAGCTTTTTTATACAGTTTTAAGTTTGAACAATTGCTAAATGAGGGACTCCATAAGTGAGGTCTACCTGTAGTAAGTCTGATGATTAGAGCCAATCACTCTATTATGTATATTTTCTTATCCAATTCATATTTCCCATATCTCCATTTCTTTTTCAGCACAGAGAGTAAAGGACTGACTGCTTACCAACTAATTATCTTAGGAAAGTGCTTTTCTGTTTGAATCAGTATTCACTAAATCAAGGGAAAAACAATCTTGCACTTTCCCTACAGCTCTAGTGAGACATACAAATCGTTAAAATTCTCCTGCTTTCATCATTAGATTAATGATACATTCAGTTCTCAGCTAGTTGATCAAGGTGGCCTTATGTTTACCATCAAGTGGTGGTGCTTTTGATTTTTACAAGAACAATAGTGATCTCTGGTTTTGAGAAACTATTCAGTAAGCACTTTTAGAATGGACTGTAAGATCCATGAAAGCCTAAGGAAAACTGATCAAGGATTGGGAAACGATCTCTCCATATTCCATTATGGCCTCATGGGTAGTTTCAGCAAAACATCTTTGTTCTAAAAGGAAAGCTGGATCTTGGCAAGAATTAATCGTACATCAGGGTTTCCTATTCCTCACAGTAGGAAATCCCCCAGCATTATTCAGTTGTTTGTGCCCTACAATTCACTCTGTAGGTCCAGTCCAAAACTGCAACTCCTATTGGAAGAAAAAGAGGACTCCACTTTTTATGACATTCAAAAGAGTAAGGAAATATCACCATGTTTACCAATATTTTTCCATAATCATTCCCCTAATATCCTTGGACCCAAAAAAAATGAGGAATGACAGCATTTGATTATAAGAACCAGTGTCTCAGTACCTACGTAGCAGCACGTAGTGACTTAGTACCTATATAGCACCACACCTCAGCCTACACATGAAAGAAGAATCTAGTTCCCTCATCTATTTCAGAAACTATAGATTTGGGAGACCTTGGATTGTACTTGAGGATATGTTCATGCCTGAACCAATCTCCAAATATCCGATGCCACTTCTTATTTCTCCTAAAATATCATACCAGTAATTGAACCAGATATCAAGATACCAGTACCAATGGTGCATATCTGTTCCATATCCAAATATATTAAAGAAATAGGTAGTACACCTGCTATCTAGTGCTAATCCTTAGCAACTGGAGTTACTGTAATAGCCAGAGTTTGCTTATTTCTTTCACTGCCCCATGAATTGATCTTGACCTTGATAAAAGAAGAAAGGAGCTTGTTTCTTTCTGAGATTAGTATCTCAGCCAAACTGCATTCACAAGTATTATTTGTAAAACTAAATGGTAATCTTAATAGACTTGCTTATTTATATTTGGACATGGCATATTGATGGTTGAAACTATGCACCATCAACAAAAGATTATTTTTAATATTGTGTTCCAGTGTGAGATATTATTTGGAAGATAAGGAAAAGATTAGACACATTTAAATATAACATAAAACTCAGATTCTCAGATTTTCAGATATTTTATTGGCCAAGCATGGTTAGACATGCAAGGAATTTGACTCTGGTTATAGCAGCTCTCAGTATACTTGCAACATCAGTAAACAACAGTATAAGATAATGCATAGCAGTGTTATTTGGTAAGTGTGCAGTCAATAGAAGGAAGTATAAAATGTAGAATTAATAGGTATGTATACATGTTAGACAGAATTTCTGGGTTAATTAAAATTCTCCAGCTTCTCTATCTTGTAGCATGATCCTATAGCATCAGTCAAGTATTCATTTGAAAAAGCTGTTCTTGTATCTGGTGGTTTTGGTATATAGAACCCTGTAGCGCCTACCAGATGGGAGAGGTTCAAACAAGTTGTGACCAGAGTGAGAGGGGTCTGCAGATGTCTTCTCTGCCCTTTTCTTGACTCTCTCAGTATACAGGTCTTTTATAGAGGGCAGGTTAGTTGCAATTATCCTTTCTGCAATCGTGATTATACACTGGAATCTGTACCGGTCCTGTATGGTGGCTGCACCAAACCAGACAATAATAGATGTACAAAGGACAGACTCAATAACTGCTTTGTAGAATTGAATCAGCAGCTCTTGAGGCATGTTGAACTTCTTGAGCTGATGTAGGAAGTACATCCTCTAATGTGCCTTCTTAATAATGGTGCTGATGTTATCTGCCCATTTTAAGTCTTGGGAGATTATAGAGCCTAAAAACTTGAAGAAATGTACTACTGATACGATGTTGCTGAACATGGTAAGGGAGGATAAAATAGGCCTCTTTCTAAAATCCACTGTCATTTCTATAGTTTTGAGTGTATTCAGCTCTAGGTTATTTCAACTACATCACAGGGGCAGCTTCTCAGCTTCCCATCTGTACACTGACTCATCACCATTTTTAATGGGTCCAATGATTGTCTGCAAACTTCAGAATTTTGACAGAGGGGTCACTAGAGATGCTCTCATTGGTTTAGAGGAGAAAAGTAGCGGAGAGAGCATGCATCCCTGAGGAGCAACAGTGCTAATTGTCCAAGTACTTGATGTAATTTTCCCTAGCTTCATCTGTTGCTTCCTATCTGTCAGAAAGCTGGCTATCCACTTCCAGATATGGGCAGGTACAGTGTGGTAAAGGATTTTTGGGATAATGGTGTAAAATACTGAGCAGAAAAAGGACCCATGCATAAGTCCTTGGGCAGTCTAGATGTTGCAGGATGTAATGCAGTGACATACTGACACCATCATCTGCTGACCTCAATAGGCAAACTGCAGAGAATCCATCAGCGGATCTGTGATGGTTTTCAGATGGGTCAGCACCAGTTTTTCAAAGATCTTCATGACTACTGATGTTAATGAGATGGGTCTTTAGTCATTTAGTGACTAAACTCCACTTCTGGTGGAGTTCTTCTTAGGAATGGGGATGATGGTAGAACATTTAAAGCATGAAGAGATGTAGCACAGTTTTAGTGATCTATTGGAGATTCTTATGAAGTGGGGCTCAATTGTGCTGCACAGGTTTTTCATCCGGGCCAGGTGCTTTCCTGATTTTTTGTTTTTGAAGGTGATTTTGTACTTCTTTTTCTAGAATCACAAGAGCTGGAGGTTCTAGAGGAGAAAGGACTAGGAGGGGAGGAGAGCCAAGAAGGAGGGGTGGATGAGGTGGATGTGGTTGTAGAGAAAATATCTGTTGTTAATGTAGTTGAAGTGGGGTTGTTAAAATTAGATGAGGGTGGTGGTTTCAAACTTACAGTAGAAAACATTCAGGTCTTCTGCTAGTTGATGGCTTTCCTTTTAAGCTTTTCAGAGTACTGTAGTTTTTTTTTGCTATTCTGATTTCTTTTGTCAATGTATTTCTGGCCTGGTTATACATTGTCCGATGCCCTGTCTTGGAGGCTTCTTGTTTGACAAAACAAAGTTACTTGAGTTTTGCTATGAAGCTGGGCTTATTGTTATATGAGTGAAAGCTGGGCTTATTGTTATATGTTATTGTAGGCTTCTTGTTTGACAAAACAAAGTTGCTTGAGTTTTGCTATGAAGCTGGGCTTATTGTTATATGAGTGAAACACGTCATCACAAAACTTGACATATGAAGTCACTGTATCAGTAAGTTCATCCAAGTCTGCTGACGCAGTTTCAAAGACAGACCAGTCTGTACAATCAAAGCATGCTTGTAGTTTTAGTTTTGCATCTGCAGATCATTTCTTCATTGTTTTGACTATAGGCTTTGCAGTTTTAAATTTCTGCCTGTACGTGGGGATGAGGTGGATCATTTTCCTATAGGTGCACAAATAACAGATTAGTATTCATTTTTTATTATCATATAGCAATGGTTCAGTATCTTCTTGTCTACAGCTGGCACACTATTTATATATAGGCAGTTCGTGGGTGAGATTTGCTCCTAAGATTATAAGTAAAGTCTGGATATTTCTGTTGTATATAATGTTGAGTTATAATATCAGTTAAGTTCTGGAGTCTATCAATAGAAGCTTGTGGGGAAATATAACAATCTACCTCGGATATTAGCCTTGTATACAAAAATTTCTTTTGGAACTTTACCTTCCCAAAAGGAGCCAGGTTTATAGAATTAAAAAAACAAAGAACGAGAACAACATGATTTATGTAGCTTTAAGGATGACAAAAGATAGGAAGATCTGAGACATTCTTGGATTCCCAAAATGAAGTTAACTTTGATTAAACAAACAGTTTTGACATTACACTGATCTGAATTTGTGTATGTGTGTGTATGTGCCTCTAAGTCAGCATTGACTCCTGACAACTACTTGGACAAGTCCCTGGACTTTTTTTGGCAAGGTTTTGGAAATAGTTGCCATTACCTCCTTCCGAGGATTGAGAGAAAATGAATGAGCTGGCTTTGTGCCTAAGGTAGGACTAGAACTCACTGACTCTTGGTTTCTAGCCTGATGCCTTAACAATTATAATCAACTGGCTCTGGATTTACATATACAGTGGTGCCTCACAAGACGAGATTAATCCGTTCCGGAAGAACGCTCTTAGCGCAAAATGCTCGTAAAGCGA
>JANHZU010003150.1:305414-318009 GCA_032468055.1 Acrochordus granulatus | reverse complement strand
CGCTTTACGAGAATTTCGCACTAAGAGCGTTCTTCCGGAACGGATTAATCTCGTCTTGTGAGGCACCACTGTATATGACAATCTGTCCTTAATGTGGTCTTTTAAGTCTTCCAGTGGTGCACCTATCATCACTGAGTATTCCATAATACTACCAATAAGATAGTATTATGGAATGCTACCTTCTTTCTCCTGAAGAATGTGATGCCGCGAGTTTTCATTCCCAGCAGCACAATTTATCCTATTATAATAACCATATGGATGCTTCGATCAAATCGCCATTAGGTTTTCTACTTTGTATTCAATTAACTTGATTTGTTTCTCATTTATTTCTGATTGTTCTCCCCAGGTGACCCAGCGACCCCACTGAAATTTTACTGTAGTGTAATTGAGACCAAAATTAGGCCCAATAGCTTTATAAAAAACAGAGGCTTCATTATGAACCATTAAACAGTGTAACTCCAACACAATAATAATCAGAGGCTACTAATTGTGCCACTAGCGGTGGGGGGAAGGACATACATTATCATAGCACATACATGAGCACATACACAACACCAACCAAATAAAGGAGAATCTCTGATAGAAATATTTTCTGGATGCCATGGTTAATGGTAAAGGGGAATAGAAAGACAGGAGAGAAATGCAGGATGAAAGAGGAATGTACAATAATCCAGTGGAAGGATCCAAGTTCCCACAAGCAGACCTGGATCGAAGTCTGTGGGAGGCAGCTTGGTTTCACCTCAGTGAAGAACTTCACATTGTGGAAATGGCACAATTTTTGGTATTAAGGGAAAACGGTGATTTGATAAGCTGATGAGGTGTTTCACATCTTCCAGCTATCGCAAGTGATGACTGAGGAAGAAGAAACAAAGTAAGAGGGTCACTTCATTTTGTTCTTAGAAGGGAGACTGAGAGCACACTGCTTCATAGAACACCTTCCAGTAGATGCTTTGCTCATACATTCATTGAAGTGAAGCATCCGTAGAATGATTTGCAACAGTCATGATAGGATCCAGCCATATATAAAAGTATGCAGAACAAAGTGCATTCCTACCACCTTTACCGTTCCCCAACCTGCTGGAGTTCTCTTTCCTCTAAGGCTTGGTATTTTAAGAATTTGTTAATTTGGTATTATTTTAAGAATTAATAATTTGTTCTTTCTTCCAGCAACCAGAGTTTTGTTAGGGTGACCAGATTTTTCAGTGTAAAAATATGACAATTTAATTGATGTAACACATGTAAATTACATGTATTAATTTTAGGTTATAACTCCATTTACCAAGAGTAATAGGCAAAATGACTACCCCCACCCAAAAAAACCTCTTACAAAGTTAATGTTTGGAAGGCATTCTTTGTAATGAAGCAGCTTTCAGTAATTTTCAACAGTTCATGTTTTCTATTGCATGCAAAATTATTTACTTATAATCTATGCTCTACATTGAAGATTACTTCATTGTGAATCACTTTCAGTTCAGTCTTTTTCTTCCCAAGTTTGTTCATTAATAGTGCATCCCAGTGACTTTACTGCAATGATTTCTGCATTAAAGCCAATGTTAGCTGATATAATTTGATCCCTAGGGAAAAAAAGAATCCTAGCAGAGGGTGGTACAAAATACATTTTGTTTAAGAAAAAAATTTCTTGCAGGCAAAAAACAGGCCCACATCAGCAGATTGCAGGTAGTTACTCTTGATAACTGGCAATTATCAGCAGAAAACAAGCCATCTATTCTTTTGCCAGTAAACAAAGATGCTTCTGAGTATCCAAGCACATACATGAAGCTCACTATGTGAGTCTTGCCCTGCAGTGGTGTCATGATATTGATGCATAAAGAGGGGCTTGAGCAGTGCCGTCACTGGGCAAGGCTTGTCAAATCTTGACAAGTTTTGTTGCATTCTGGCTGTAATCTTTGCATGCCCTCTGACAGCCCCTCATTAATGACACAAGCAATTAAAATCAGGAAACATCACACACACACACACAAACCAGAATGGAGATCTGCCAAAGATATACAAAGCAAATAAACCCAAATCTGTGAACAAATGGTATCTACAGCACTAACATTTCTCCTAGCATGTTTCACTCTCCATGTGAATCTACCCTCGGGAGTTGCCTTCACACAGACATAATCAACCCAAGTTAAAGTACAAGCTTTGTGTGTTTTTTTTCCTTTAAGAGGGGAATTAACTCTGTGCCCCGCAGAGAAAGAGAAATGTAAAACTTTCCTGCACATTTCAAAGCAAAGAATATTGTTTTAAAAGAAAGACTGCTGATTTCACCATGAAAAAGAATAGGTAGGCTTCCCCTGGACCTGTTTGGTCTGTGATTTGGGACTTATTAACAATAAGACTCCTGTCCCTTCATAATAGTTTTCTTCATTGTTGAATTCAATCTGGATAATTCTTCAAACACTTTTTGTGAGCATGGTTTTAGTCTTTTTCTTCTATAGTTCCAAGTACACATATGAAGAGGAAGCCTTGGTAGCAGAACTGCTCAAAGAGTTCAAAAATGGAAAATATAGTAGATCTCCCTGACCAGCTAGTATACTGTATGTACAATATTGTACATATTTTTGTGAATACTTTTCTTTGTAGCTTGATGCTATATAGCTCAGTAGTTTGAATACCTCATTGAGAGCTAGAATTTGTTCTGAGGTCCTCTGTTATTGCCTTGTCATTCATCTGTTCTTAACAGATATAATATAGTGCCATATAAGTACTATATTGACCATCATAGGCCACTGTGGGATGCTGTTTAGGTAACTGGCTGATCTCAAAAAGCTAAGCAAGGTTACTGTTGGCCAAGAAATCACAAGAATATTTCAAAACAAGTTTAGACTGGGAAGTAGGAAAAAAAATCTAGAAAGCAGCAATGGCAAACCACTTCTATAATCTTTCCAGAGAAAGTGACATGGACATGCAATAGTCACCAGAAGTCAAGCTCAATTCATAGCAGCCTTTATTTTAATATTACTTTTAGCCTTTACAGATAGTAAGTCAGCTCTATGTGTTGATCCCAACAACTATGTGAACTGGATTATGTGCTGTAGTGCTCGGTAACATTAAGGCAATTGTTACTAGATTTAAGAATTGCCTTTCAAATGCTTTGGGCATCAGAGGATATCCAAAATATCAGGATATTGCATCTTTAGTTAGAGCAGGTCTAGACAGCAGATGATTTGAATAACCGTTCCCATCAGCTTCAACTAGTAATCCAAGCTTGAACATGTAAAAAACATTAGGCTCCCAACTCTCATTTAAATGAATAATTGTTTAGATAGAGACAAATATTATATGACAAATAATGTGACAAGAAGTCTTGCCTTTCCAGGTGCTCAATACCATCCTTATTTAGTAATCCTGGCCAACAGATGATCACAAAAAAGATAAGTCTCCATGTGGCAGAAAGGTTGTGGGTGGACAGTTAACTACATGTGGTAAATCTAAAAGAGTAGCATTTTAAGGTAGAATTTGGGAACAGCACACCCACTCCACCTCACAGTCTGTTGCTGCTCTGTGGGAATGGCCTGAATCCATTTTAGGCTCACAGTCATTCATCAGCTTTTGTTAAGCTTCTGTCTGTGGGAAAAAACCTTGCCTTTCTGTGTTTGATGTTGTTGCAATTTCTGCTCCCAGATTTTGCCTAGAGAAGTTGTTGCATCCAGGAATTGTTATTCTTCATCCCACTTCCTAAACCAGAAGGGCACAGTCCTTTTTAGTTCAAAGGTGTAGCCTAGAGGGGTGAGATGGAGAAACATGCTCAAAGGACAAACATTATCTTACATTTAATTCCATATGGTAGTCCTTCGGGTTCAAAGAAGACACTCTGTTGTGCAGTTCATCTGTGGACATGGAGGTGGCTCTGCCTTTCTAATCTGGAAGCACAGAGTCTAGCAGAATGGGGCCCTGGAACTCCATTGTTGTAGTAATTGTGGGTATTGTTTTCTGATGCTCCTCATGACTTTCTATTTGTTTTTGGCAGAATTTGTTCTGCCCAAAACAAGATATTAACATGTTACAAAATCTTACAGAATTAGAAATGTTAATTTATAACATCTTTAAAAGAATCAGGTATATTGCAGAATGTATCTCTGATATTTTTCTGGTTAACTCCAGAAACTTCTTTGAGCAGCTTGCTGGGAGAGACTTACCTAATTCTGGTAACAGAACTGTCTTATTTGTCTTCAGACCATTCTCTGATTTTACATTATTGGTTCCTAAAGTTGTTTATTTGCACAACTATATTGTGAAGCCACTATGATGGAGCAATTAACAAGTAGGAAGTAACATTAACATTTAATGAGAGTGGTGACTGGGGAGCTTCAGATTTAAAGAGCTGCCTTAAAGCTGATCAACTCCATCTAAGCAATTGATCAGCTTCATATGATTAAGAGTCAATTCCATCTGATTTTTTCCCACCACTGAAACTTGACTTAATGCATTCAAATAATATTAAATGTGATTATTTGATGTTCATGGAACCAGTGTCTGAGTAATAGAAGATTGCAACAAAGGCCAATGAAAGGAAACACAAAATATGCAACTGTAATACCTTTATAATGTTCTTCAAGACAATTGAATTTCTAGCTTTTGGGGTTTTTAGTCTCGAGTACCTCCAGTGTTCAGCTGAAAACAGACTTTTCTCAACAGAATGTTTTCAAGATTGGTGGTATATAACTCTGAAGATCCCGAGCATGCAAATGAGAGTTGTAGTCCAACGTATCAGAATGCCAACAAATAAGGGGCAACTGGCTGAAATATCAATTTCTTTAGATGATGAAGAGTAAATATTGGGTATATTATACTCCATGCTATGTATTTTTATTTTGTACTTTGCTTGTACTATGGTTTAAGATGTAGAACTGCTGTGAGAAGTTGATAATTTTTAATAAAATGCTTTGTTTTCTCATATTGTGGATCATTTATGTTGTTCAGTTGTGTCCGACTCTTCATGACCCCATGGACCGTGGCACAACAAGGCTCCCTGTCATGCACTGCCTCCTGGAATCTGCCCAAATCCATGCCCATCACACTGACTATGCTGTCTAAACATCTCATCCTCTGCCATCCCCTTCTCCTTTTCTCTTCAATGTTTCCAGCATCACAGACTTTTCTAATGAGTCCTCTCTGCGTATTATGTGGCCAAAGTACTTGAACTTCAGCTTCAATATCCAATGAGCAATCAGGGTTGATGTCCTGTAAGATTGTCTGGTTTGATCTCCTTGCCATCCAAGGGACCCTCAAGAATCTTCTCCAGCACCACAATTTGAAGGCTTCAATTCTTCGGCACTCAGCCTTCCTATGATCCAACTCTCACAACCATACATTACTACTGGGAAAACCATAGCCTTGACTATGCGGACCTTTGTCAGCAAGGGGATGTCCTTGCTTCTTAACATGCTGTCTAGATTTGCCATAGCTTTCCTCCCAAGGAGCAAGCGTCTTTTGATTTCATGGCTGCAGTCACCATCTGCAGTGATGCTTCTTGGAGCCCAAGAAGGTGAAATCTGCCAGTGCTTCCATTTCTTCCCCTTCTACTTGCCATGAAGTGATGGGACCAGTTGCCATAATTTTAGTTTTTTCAATGTTAAGTTTCAAGCCAGCTTTTGTGGTCTCCTTTTTCACCCTCATCAGGAGGCTCTTTAGCTACTCTTCATTTTCTGCCTTTAGAGCGGTATCGTCTTCATATCTGAGGTTGTTGATATTTCTCCCGGCAGTCTTAATTCCATCTGGTGATTCATCCAGCCCAGCATTTTGCATGATGTACTCTACATATAAGTTAAATAAGCAGGATGACAATATACAGCCTTGTCATACTCCTTTCTCAATTTTGAACTAATCTGTCGTTCCATGTCCAGTTCTAACTGTTGTTTCTTGACTAGCATACAAGTTTCTCAGGAGACAGGTAAGGTGGTCTGGTACTCCCATATCTTTTACAATTTGGTTGTGATCCACACAATCAAAGGCTTTAGCATAGTCAATGAAGCAGAAATACATGTTTTCTGGAATTCCAGCACTTTTTCCATGATCCATCAAATGTTGGTAAATTGATCTCTAGTTTCTCTGCCTCTTTAAACCCAGATTGTACATCTGGTAGTTCTCGATTCACATACTGCTGAAACCTAACTTGTAGTATTTTGAGCATAATCTTGTGAGCATGTGAAATGAGTGCAATTGTATGGTAGTTTGAACATTCTTTGGCATTGTCCTTCTTTGGGATTGGAATGTAAATTGATCTTTTCCAATCCTGTGGCCATTGTTGAATTTTCCAAATTTGTTGTTATTTTGAGTGCAGCACTTTCACAACATCATCTTTTAGGATTTTAAATAGTTCAGTTGGAATACCATCACTTCAGCCAGATTTGTTCTTAGTAATGTTTCCTAAGGCCACTTGACTTCACTGTCCAGGTTGTCTGGCTCTAGGTCAGCAACCACACCATCATGGTTATCAGGGGCATTTAGATCTTTCTTGTTTAGGTCTTCTGTGTATTAATGCTACCACTTCTTAATCTCTTCTGCTTCTGTTAGGTCCCTACTATTTTTGTCCTTTATCATGCTCGTTTTTGCACAAAATGTTCCCTTGATATCACTGATTTTCTTGAAGAGCTCTCTAGTTTTTCCCAGTCATTGTTTTCCTCTATTTCTTTGCACTGTTCATGTAAGAAGGCCTTCTTATCTCTCTTGCTATTCTCTGGAAATCTGCATTCAGTTGGGTGTATCTTTCCTTTTCTCTCTTGCCTTTTGTCTTCCTTCCTTCCACAGCTATTTGTAAAGCCTCATCAGAAAGCCACTTTGCTTTCTTTCATTTCTGTTTCTTTGGGATGGTTTTAGTAGCTACCTCTTGTACAATGTTGCACACCTCTGTCCATAGTTCTTCAGGTACTCTGTCTGCCAGATTTAATCCCTTAAATCTATTCCTCACCTCCACTGTATAAGGGATATCACTGAGGTCATACCTGAATAGCCTAGTAGTTTTCCCTACTTTCTTTACTTTGAGTCTGAATTTTGCAAGAAGCTCATGATCTGAGCCAGAGTCAGCTCCAGGTCTTGTTTTTACTGAGTGAATAGAGTATATAGATTCTCTATCTTTGGCTGCAAAGAATATAATCAATCTGATTTCAATGTTGACCATTTGGTGATGTCCATGTGTGGATTCGCCTCTTTGGATTATTGGAAACATATATTTGTTATGACCAGCATATTCTCATGACAAAATTCTGTTAGCCTTTGCCCTGCTTCATTTTGTATTCCAAGGCCAAACTTGCCTGTTACTCCAGTTATCTTTTGACTTCCTACTTTAGCATTCCAATCCCCTATGATGAAAAGGTCATCTGTTTTCGAAAAAAAAAATCCTTACATGGGTCTAATATATTCGTACTGTTTGAGAAGGTAGGTATTCAATAATTATTCATAAATATATTCTCAATCCGTTCATATTTGATTCTCATTCATTTATAATACACCAGAATAAGATGAAGAGTGTAGTTGGTTCACTCCCCTTTGTCCAGGGTGATGAGTTATTTAGAGGGAACAGACAAAGAGGAGAAAAAATTATATTCCACCACTATAAATCATGTATCATTATTTAAAGAAGAATAAATCAGAATTGGTGAAACGTCTGACAGAGACAAAACAGAGGGTTATGGAAGATAGCAATAATCAGGAGATTGCAAAGGTCAAGGATAACTGACCTATACTTCAGTCTTAATTTATCATTCAGTGCCCAAGTAAGTTTTTAAAATATCATAATGTGATTTGAATAAAAAAAGCATATCCTTTGTGTTTAATGAATAAAAAAGTCTATATTATTTCACCTCCCCTTATAGTAGCATTCTATGCATTCTGAACAGATGCATAATAATAGCACTAACTCATACAGGCCATGTCCCCATGTACATCTAACCATGGCAGAGATATGTACTGGCAACTTCTTTTCCTGCCATATCCCTACAATATCAAATTTATAACATCCTCAGTTCATTAATAAGTTTAAATAGTGTTTAGCTACACCAAAGTTAATGTTTTTCTCCTTATTCCAGAGCTGTTCAACACCAAACTCTGGGTCAATAAAATAAAATAGGCTTTGTCTCCCATTTGCTTGGAGAAAGTCAGGTAGATCAGTAACTGGGACAGCCAATTTTATGACAATAAAAATTTCTGCCAACTTAAGGTTGTAGGAAGATTACTTCAGTTCAGCAATAGGAAAAATGTTTCCAATAGGGAAAATATACTAGATTTTCGTAGAGAAACTTGAAGATTCTATCTTTGGTAAACCAAGTATCAGCTGACATATTCCACATCCTCTGAGCTAATATGCATTTCAGAATTTAGTTGTCCACTAACTCATGCAGTATCCAAGTATTCCTTGCAACACATAATATCCATTTAAAATACACATTTTGAAAAAAATTAATCTTTTTTATTTATATACATTCCATTTCACTTTTTACTAATAAACAATTCCATGAATGTTTAATTAGATGCAAATTTGCATACACTTTTAAACCTCATAATTTGGGGCAGAATGGACATAAGGGAATATATGGCAAGTTATATACATATGAATTACCAAAGTATATGGTACTTCCATCTTTTAGTGCTACAGTCATCATCAAGTACAGTGGAACCTTGAATTGCGAGCACCTTGGTGCACGAGATTTTCGCAAGATGAGAACATTTTTTTAATAAAATTTATTTTGGTTTGCAAGTGGCAACTTGCAAGATGAGCACCACGCCATGAGCTCACACAGGAAGTCTCACAATGGAGCCAATGGTTCTCCTTTCTCGCTGTGTAAACAGAGTAAATTAAGTGAAAGGCATTGAAGAGAAGGAACCCCCAAGACTCAGGCTCCGGATTCTCCTTCCAGGCAGTCTCCTCCCCCTCCTCCCTCTCATCTCCCTCACACCAGCCGGGACTGTTCTCAAATTGCACGCACACACGCATGCACATACAAAATCACACAAACCCTCTTCGCCCTGCACCATCCAGCCTGTCCCCTGCTGCCCATCTCTTCTCCCCTCATAGCACGGAGGCGGGTTAAGACAAGAAACATTTCCAAACCACCCAGGAAAGAGCCCCGGAAAGATATTACTGAGGGAAAAGGGAAAAGGCTGTTTTGCTTCAGCGGTGGCAGCAGCAGATCCTCGAAGCAGATCCATAAGTGCTGGTTAGTTTGTTCTATTTCTGCTCTATATTGTGTGTTAATCATTGATACTTGTTTCAGATATTAGGGACAATCATTTCTACCTAAAATTCTGTTGAAAATGATTTTTTTTGTGAATATTTTGGGGGGCATGGAACCGATCATCCGACTTTCCATTGTTTCCTATGGGAAACCTCATTTCGGTATAAGAGCATTTAAGACTAAGTGTTCTCCCAGAGTGGATTAGTCTCACAATCGGAGGTTCCACTATATTCCAATTTTGATCTAAACGAGAGAGAAGGAGGGATTAGTTTGTAAAAACGACCCAATAGGCTGGACCTACTTATCACAATATCAAGATAGTTTGCAGGCAGAGTGAAGATAGCTACCATCTGAAGTTTGCTCACAGCATTGGACAATCTGACAATCAAAAATCCACACTCCTTAAATGTGAAGATTCCATTTTCATTGTAATTATATTGGTATAATCTCTTACATAATTCATTTTAAAAGAATGTTAGTTGTAAATTTTGCATTTTCTTGCACCTTCATTTCCTTCCAGGATTTTATTTTCTTGTTCTCTGAGAGATTTCTAGTGTTTCTAATTAGGAACACTATAATTAAGAAAGTAAATCAATAGCTAGCTAACGTAATTATACCACACCCTCCTAGCTAGCTAACACAATTATACCACATGAGAAAATGGCTTTGGACACTAGGGATGTTTTATCAAAGGATAAAACAAGAATCACAAGTCTTGAGAATAAAAAGATATCCAAGTTAATCTTACATCTAGGAAAGAGAATCTAGGTAAGGCAGCAGCTAAATAAATTGGACTAGGCCAACCATCATCACGAACAGCACTTTGACTCAATTTGTTATATTATAATTTTGAACAAAGACTACAAAGTACTGTATGGCTTTGGACTGCAGTGACAAACAAAACCACAAGATTGGGATGTTTTTAGGTCTGATTATGAAAGTCAGACTCTAAGAATGAAAAGGAAAATAATTATATTCATTAAGCATAGAAGTCTGGAGTTAATCTCTGCAGCTCCATGGGAATGCCCACTCATCTAATCCAGGAATTCAAAAAGCATGTCCTACCAACATTACTGTTGTTAGCTTCCAAAACATTTTTAGAATGCGTGGCAACAAAACTTTGTATTTTGTGTGCGTGTCTAGGTTGGAAGACAAAATGAGTGCCTTAACCCTTACAGATACATTTTTTCATCAACTGACAAGAGTTGAGTATTCATGTTCCATTTAGCCCTCTCTAATTCAATCAGCAATAGGAACATCTGTATGTAATATTCTAGTATTTTAAACACTTCCATCAGCAGTTTAGCTTGGCTGTCTTTTATCTGTAATAAAATGGAACCTTTGATTCAATATGGTTGAGCAATGATTAAAGAACATGAAAAATATCATACACGTAACCTTGTCAGTATAGCATTTGCAATCTTCCTTCTCTGTGTACAAATCTTTCACAGATTCAGGTATTAATCTAGCTGATTACCAATATTTACTGTAAGCTCTTACCAAAGGAAATAGTCTTCCACTATAAAGACAACAAAATGTAAGTATGGCATAGGCAATAAAACAATTGAACTGAAAATAATCTTTGCCTATAATAAGCAACTGAACTTGATCTATAGGAACATTTTGTACATTTTAGGCTAGTGTTTTTCAACCTTGGTCACTTTAAGATGTATTGACTTCAGCTTCCAGAATTCTGGGAATTGAAGTCCACACATTTTAAAATTGCCAAGGGTGACAAACACTACTTAATGCAAATAAGCCCAAATCTAGTCTTTAGCATTAAAATATAGTTAATCAAGGATGCCATTGATGTCATTTTCTTGGCAAGTGATTTGCCATTGTCTGCTTCTGAAATGCCTTTTCAGCTTCCTGTCTAGCTTCCAGCTTGGGATTTTTTGGTGTCTCCTATCCTAAGATTGTGCAAAATCTTTATAGGATGCTTCTCTTGGGTGATGATTTGAAAGAAGCACCTCCTTCAAGCAGTTTCATAAAGAATATTCCCTTCCAAACAAAGTAGATATTGTTCTACAAGGTAGAAAAAATAAAATGGTGTAAAATAACTGATGGAGATGAAGTCAGCCCAACCTACACAAATCTAATCCTTCAACTAGCAGGTAAGATCTCAAGACAATTCCAACTAAATAACAACACTGAATTCTTGCTATGAGGTCACAGTGACAAATCTTAGCTTACTAATACATATAATTCCATATGCGAGTGCACACAAATGCTGTAATCATAATTAAGATATGACTGCAATAGCTATGATAGAAGAGAAATAAAGCTGAAAGAAACAGAGATCCCAGGAAGCTAACTGCTATTGGAAAAGTATCTCTGGTTTGGGGACAATTGGAGATCAGCAAGAGGTGGCTAACTGCTGAAAATGGATAAACTCAGCCCCACATTTTGCCATTATTGACTTGACTCTTTTGCATCCTGTTGTTGCCAAGCAACTGTGGTGGCTTCTCAACCAGGATGGAATTTTGAAGAAGGTTTTGGACTGCACTTCAGTAGTTAAGCTCTTCCAATTTTCCATCTGAATTGTCTTTCCAGCAGCAAGTAGAAATGGGATCTGCTGACAAATGCATAGTTGTTGCATAGGCAGAATCATCAACTTGCTCATTATATGACCTACTAAAAGTGGGCAATCAGTAGCCCACAGCACCTCATTTTTTCTGCCACACCACCTCTACCAGGGTTAATGGAGCTACAATTACAGAGGCTTAAAGCATCCACTGAATTGTGTCTATGTATATTCTCATTAATCCAGGTCATGCTTTTTAGCAAAATTGCAAAAAATGCAAAACTTTCTCAAAAAAGCAATTAGACTTTTATTATTTGATATAATCAGAAAATATTTCAACTCCTATTCAGGAGGCTTTTTCAATTCCATGTAAAAGGAAAGAGGTGGCACGAATATATAGTATACATTTCTCACAAGGCAGGATACAGAACACACACCAAAAAAAAAAAAGGTTCTCACATAACAAGCTAACAGAGTAACAAAGCTAAAGCAATAAATATTTAAAGACTACTTTTGCTCTTAAGGGTCAGCCTAATAATACATCAGAAGGTTCTGGAAGGTTTTTGTGAAGATGAAACAAAGCTATATTGTAAACAGGAGACAAGTGAAATCTAATCCCCCCAACATTAAGGGGAGGCTTTAACATGTTTACATAAATAGATTCTTTGATACCTTTTGATAACCAATTGGCTTCTTTGTCAAGAATCTTGAATTTGCAGTCATCAAAGAAATGTCTCTCGTCTTTAAGGTGTAAATGGACTGCAGATGATTCAGATGTTTTATATTGTTGAAATCCTTTGTAAAGAGGCCGCTTTGTCACTGCAATTGTAAAAAAACTGAACAGGTTTCATTACACTGTATGGCATAAATGACATATGTCAACGTTTGC
>JANHZU010003150.1:247221-258702 GCA_032468055.1 Acrochordus granulatus | reverse complement strand
AAGCACAGTCCATTTTGGCTATAAATTGAAATGTATTGATAAAATACTTTTATTTCTTTTATTTGTCCACCAGCACATATACTCCTTTTGTAGTGACTCTAGCATGTCTGGATTTAACAGGCTGAGTTATAATAAGAGAGAGTTAAGTTTCAAATATCAAGTAATGCAAAGTTTAGTACCACAAGGATCTGGGCAAATGAGAAAATTTTATATAAACAGTGAGGGAAAGGCTGGAATTGTCCCATTTACCAGCCAGTCCTGTTGAGCTGACTTGCATCTGGCAGCTGTATTGAGTGAAATTATTTATTATACAATTCTGCCCAGCTATTCCTTTTAAGCTGCAATTCCATGGTCCCTTAACTGAGCACAAATTCTATTGAACATAAACAGTTTGCCTTGTGAGTGAAGATAGATTTATTTTGGCAAAGTACTCTATTTACCAACATCTAACAGTACAAGAAAAATGGGGTTTTGTGCACATACCGGCCACATGAAGCCAAATCTCAGAATGATTGTGCAGTTTTGCTTAGATGTAAAACTGCAGGAAGCAAGGGGAGCTCTGGGGTGGTAGTTGAGGATTATGCCTAAAGGCTGCTCCTCCTTCAAGCCTCAGAAAGGGTCAGAATTAGGAATCTCACATGCTGCAGACTAATGAGTTGCCCTGCATAGCTGTTGCATAGCAACTAAGTGGAAATCAGGAAGTGTGTATTTGGCTTCTTCTTGTATGTATAGTAATGTGCATACTATACTCTACAGTATGTTCTTTTAAAATGATCTGTGCTGTGCTTCATCACTTAAGGACAGTTCCTTTTGCTGTCGATGTGGCAAGCCTGTCTTGCTTCTCAGCTCAGATAATCTGCCAAATCCTTTACTCCCTAGATTCAATTTATTTATTAAGAGATACTTGACTAACAGGAACTTGCAGAAATTCAAAATGCAACTGTGAACACACAGCCAGTTTCTGAAATCACCCTTCCAGGTAGGACAGGAAATATACTCCTATTTCTTGGAGATCCTATCAAAAAGTCAACTTGGAGATCCCATGAAAAAGTCAAACAATAAAAACTGTGAGAAGTTCATGTTGAGAAAAAAGTTCCCTTTTTCCTTCTTTAGATAACTCATCCTAAAAAGTGGTCTCAATGTCATAACAGGTTTCCCCTGCCAGTCATGTCCAATTCTAGGGAGCGGTGCTTATCTCTGTTTCATAGCTGAAGAGCCAGCGTTGTCCAAAGATACTTCCATGTCATGTGGCCAGCATGATTATATGCCGAATAGAACACTGTTACCTTCCCACCAGTTTAGGTGGTATCTATTTTACTTCTTGCATTTTTACATGCTTTCAAACAATATCATAAACAGCTCCCCAACACAGAGCTCTGCTAAAATTTGCATTAGAATTATAATTCTAAATATGATCTAAAACAATGTTTCTCAACCTCAAGAATTTTAATTTGTGTGGACTTCAGTTATCAAAATTCCAAAGCCAATATGCTGGGGAATTGGGAGTTGAAGTCCACACATCTTAAAGTTGATGAAGTTGAGAAACACTGACTAAGAAAACCATTATTTACATAGTGAGTAATCATATTTACTATGCTTTATTAAATCTAAATTAAATGAAATCAAATTTAGCTTTGGACCTGGTTTCAACATTTCTTTGTCCTTAGCCACATAGCAATGGTGTCTCGTTTTTTTTTAAAGTTCAGCCCTTATACACTATTTAAATGTCAAGTATGATCCTAGCCCAAAAATATGTGTGCTGTAGAGGGCAGAGGAATGGCCTTGAAGGACAGGAGGAAGAGCTGCTATCAAGGCAATGGTCAGATAAAAGGGGCCTGAGCATAGGCATTGGTTCACTAGTCTGGTCTACCTTGTAGAACTGATACACACTCATATAGTATAATGGTGATAATTTCTGTCCCCAAGTCAGCTCTGAAGTTTGATTGAAATCAGCCCCGCTTCTCAAATATGTTATCCCACAAGAGATATTAAACAAGAGATATTAACCATTACATTATAGTTATTGGTATCTTTTAGGTCCAGTTTAAGTTCCTTCAGGAGTGGTTGAACATCTTTTTGCAAGGATAGAGACTGTGGTCTTTAGTTTTAGTGCAGAAATATATATACAGTTTCTTTCTATAACTGAGCTTCCTGAAACAAAGTAACCTTATTCAAGAAATTCACCATGCAGGAAAGAAATGCAAGAATTATTAAAATATACATTGATTGTTTGCATCTTGACAGAACTGCCTTTGAGAAACAATTCACTTGAATACTGTACACCACCCAGAGTTGCTATGTGAGTGAAATGTGGGCAGTGTTTAAATCTGATGTATACATACATACGTATTCTTCATAAATAGCAAATGGAAGGCCTTTCTCTCAGCCTCTTTAATTTTTTCAGTATGTTCCTACCTCCTAAGGCACATATATTCTCTGCTCCTTGAGAAGTGGCCAAGCTGAGATAATTCAGATATAAAAAAAATTGTCAAAGAAACCACAACAGGTAGGGGAGTACCTTAATGATTAAGGTTTTACATACTTGACTGCAGGCAGTGTAAGAATAATGCTTCACTCTTTATATATGCCACTACGCTTTATATAAAGGCATATAAAGGGTGAGATACCCCTAGCAACAGCATTTTGCATCAAAAACGATGGAAGGCATTAATAAATATTGTCACAGCATGTGTTCTTCTTGCAGAATATGGTGACAAATATCTATGCTGTTGCAAACAATACAACATTAAATTGTTTAGTCCTCGGGGATTCTGCCTGCCAATTTTCTATCAGTTATTCTGAGAGTCTTCAGTGGACAGGTTGCTTTAAGCATAAGCATGATCTTAGCAGGTGACCAAATGGTAGTGTCTTTTTACCCATCAATCTCCTACTTGGAGTTGACTGTTATTATTGTTCATTCAAAAACTTTATTTGTGATGCAGGGCAGGTGATTCTTTAGGTGCAATCTGAGAGACCTAATGTTATTTGTTTGTTTGTTAGAGTTATGTCCTATTTTTCCTCAGGAGCTCAGATTGGCATATACAGTCCTCCATCCTCCAATCCCCATCCACTACCTTCCAATAACTGTCCTGTGAGGTAGTCTGGGGTGAGGGAGAAGGGTGACTAGCTCAAAGTCATCCAGAGAACCTCTGTGACTGAGAATGGCCTTGAATTTGAGCCTTTCCAACCCTAGTCTAACACTTCAACCATTCTTCCCTTTCATTTGTGTAATTAGAGTCCTGTTGATTGAACTATATTAATATCTACCCTGTAGCAAAGAAGGAGGAGACAGGAGTTACCTAGCATTGATACCTTGCTAGCCTGTCAGGGTCCCTCCCAGGATCTCCAGCCTCCCACCCAAATTTCTTGGTGTCTGGGTGGATTTGGTTTTTCTAATGAAAGAGTTCCATCTGGGTAGAATTATGCTAACATCATACATTCTCAATTAGGATAATGTCTCTTCTCACCTGAGATCTGGATGGGCATTATAGAAAATCCATCTTTCCCATATAGTTAAATAAATAACTCCCATTTTCACCTTTTAGCCAGGGCTCCTAGGCCAAAACAGTTCTGGAGTACCTGTTGCTAGATCCCAAGCCCAACATGGAAATAATCAAAGTAGGAGCCAGGAGACCACAATTTGTCTGTTCTCAACCAACTTGACAACTCACTGGGTGATTTTGAGGTCAGTCGTATTTTCTTAGCCCAACCTTCCTCACAGGATTGATGTTGAGTAGGAAGAAAATTGAAAAGGATCCTTATGAAAGTAATCTTGAGTTTCTGGAGGAAAGGCAGATTATAAGGTAACAAGTAACATATACATAAAGTAAAAATGCCAAAGAGTAATATGACTGCAATAAAATATATGAAGTTGAAATCTGCATTCTAATGGCAGCAGATCATGTATTAACATTTAATAGTTGTTAATATAGTAAGATTCCCTGTTAAATTGCGCAAATTACCTTTTTAGGTTTTCATTGTATACGTATGTCATCTGGCAAATATGTTCACAGGAGATATCTGCCTACAAAATGTGGTGACATTTTCTGTATCTCATCATAGTCACTTAGTGACTTACACATCAAATAGCTGTCTGGATGAAGCTTTGGTGGAAAGGGTTGCTCCCAAATACAGTAGTCTAAGAGCATCAGGATCAGCCTCCTAACCTTTAACAGCCTCATGCAGATGAGGATGATATCATTTTTCTCAAACCATTCAGAATTCTAAACTTTTCTTTCATTTCAGAGAATTTGGGGGGGAATTTGCAGTAAAAAGTACTAGCAAATAAGCATGTGGGTATATGCCAGGCATACAAACATGCCAAAGCAGGGGCTGACCATGCAGTGAGCTTTCTAAATCCAGGGCTTGCTGAATGCTCTGGGAAAATGACATTTAGAGAGGCTAGATTTGAAGGTGCTCGATTTTTGATCCACTTTCAGAATGGTGTATTTGTCCATCTTCCTTTGAGCATTCATTTCAGAGAGATGCAGATATTGCATTATGTCATAACTCCATGTATAGGATTTTGTATGATTTTCACCCCCTTGGGAGGGGAGTAGAATTTCTCTATTTTTTATATAGTGTGGTATTTTCAGACTACCAGTAGACACTGTATGACCACTTTTGTTCTTCTTGGGACTCCTCAGATGTAGATAGCCCTATAGGTGTGAGAGTTGTGTAAATCCCCATAATTGGGGCATGTTATAATGTAACAACTGCATCTCTTTGCTATAAGAACTTGAGGAAAGATGGACTGTGTATACCAATCTAAGAGCTTCTAAATATTTTTCTTGCAACCAATGAGTGTCAAAACCTGGATACTATAGTTTTGTCATGCAGTCATCTAGTGTGAAGGTTTTGTACCTTTAATGGACAAAGTATTTTGGTTAACTACATCAACTATGCCTATTACTCTTATTTTGTCTGACAAATATGAGAGATATTTTTTAAAGGGCTGGCTATTCACTGCTGGCTGTAGCCTTTGAGATCAAACACCTCTCATAGATTGTAGGAGGAAAAGAAATAAATTTTTGCCATTTCAATCTTGGAAGTGAAAAACAGTGGGATAAATTTGTCAGCAAGGAGAAGGTGAAACATCAAACTCTCTTTGGGAAATTGGTGCAAGATCAACAGCTGCATAGTCTATTTCAGGAGCCTTTTTGTTAGCTTCCTAATTGGTTTGCTCAGAGTCATGAGTTACTGTCTCAAAGTTCAGGCCACTTTGCAGAGGATAAAGAAAAAAAGTCATATAGTATGGCGTCTAGACATAACCACCCAGGGTCTTGGAGAATATAATTAAGGATGTCAAAGCAAGATATGCTGCTTGGAATGTTGAATGTCCCATTGAGTAGATGTTCAAAGGCTAGTCTTATTATATTTAATACACCCACACAACGTATTTCAGTTTCAGAATTGCACTTTACTAAATAAGAGGGTTGCCATAGTGAGAGGCTGGGAATCATAATGGATGGAATAGTTTTAGAAATTTCTTTTCTTAGTAAAGTCATGTATACACTGTTTTAGGGTTAGCCTTTTCTTTAGGCTTGCTCAGAATTTCTAAGCCAAAATGTAACAAACTGCAATTTGTGGTATGTTCTGGTAATTTGGAATTTACTCTAATTTTAGATATATTGTACTAATTAATGTATTGTTTATCACCAATAACTTGATTTTGGGAATCACAGCTCTTTTAATATTGAGTAACTATAGTTCTAGCATCTCTCAATACTGATTTTCTGACTGAATCTTCTCAGAATTGTAGTTCAGCAATATCTAAAAGGCCACATGTTCCGAACACTTGAAATTATAACAGCAAAAATACATGTGTCCAAGAAATAATCTGACATATTTCTTTTTTAAAAGACCTCTTTGGCAATTGTCATCACCAATCAGATTAAATTCTTGACTGTTCTCTATCCAAATGTCAGTGGTCATTTACTAAAATATTGATTTGGTTGTTCCATTTCATCACAGTCTGAATGACAGCTTATTAAATTGTCTTGGTCGATCATCAAAAAAATTGTTCAAATCCTAAAGCACTTATGCTGTGCCTGCCTGCAGAGAGGGAAAAACTGTAATTCAGTCATTCTTTTCATCCTTCCTTCCTAATGCTGACAAGGAATTAAATAGAAGAGGAGAATTTAGTGAGTGACTCAGCATCTGCTTTTTCTGTATATCATGAGATGGTGGGAGACAATGCTGTGCCTTTTTTTCAAACAATATGCAATGATGAGCAGCCTGGTTTACCCATCTGTTAATATGAATAGTTTGTGCAGCACTTGTCAATCATCCTAAATACTCTGCTGAATGTTGGGGGTGAGGAGTTATTATCAGCAGGCCTTTGATTAGAAGGGTTTAAGATCGTATACCATGGTGTGCCTGAATCCGTAGAAATTGTGAGAACAAAATATCTACAAAAGCATACACTGTCTTATACTAAGTAAATCCCTCGGTTGACCAGCTAGTAGCATTTCTCTGAGTTTTTGCTGTGTGATGTTTGTAGTTATACCCAGAGATGCTGAGAATTCAACCTTAGGCAAAAGCTGAGCAGCTAGGAATCAGGAATTAAAGTTGCTCTAATGCTGCAGTTCATCCCAAACAAAAGCTTAATATTGCACTTCATTGCTCTGTGTGTTTCCTTGGGCAGTCCATCACATCTTGCAGAGATTTACCAAGTCTAGCCCTGTCTTTAGATAGACAGAGTGGTCCATTCAGGTGGCAGGATATTAAGTAGTGAGCATGTTGTTCACAAAGAACAGTTTATATGAATGAATGTCAACTCTTGTGTTACTTGTCCAAGAGCAAAGCAATTACAAAAACCCTTATTAAACATTACTGGATTTGTTCAATAAGTACAAAAATTGCTTTGTGGTATTAACCCCATTTAAATCTTAGGAAACTAATTTCACATTATTTAACAAAAATTTCTACTGGCTTAACAGGCTAAGGCATTCAATCTCATTATTTCAGAAGTTATATAAATTACTAATATCAATTTCCTTCATCTCCCTGTAAAAGAGGCTGACTGCTTAAGAACCATAATGAATTTCTTTATATTTATTTATTTAGCAGATTTATGTGGCTGCACATCTCAAATACATTACTCTGCAGCTTGCAGTATTAAAAATGATAACAAACATATACAAAAGTTATAAAACCCACTGTAGTTGGAACAAAAATATAAAGCCATAATCAAACATTCAACCTAATCAGAAATGGGCTCTGTTTTACACCCAGGCCCAGACTTGAGTACAGAGCCATATCTTTAAGGCCCTATAGAAGGCCAGTAGAGACAAGGCCAATCTAATCTATGGACACATGATATTCCAAAGGGTGGGTACCATAATAAAGAAAAGTCTTCCTCTTGGAACCTGCTAGCCAACACTCCTTAACTGACAAGACTTGGAGCATATCTCTTCTGCTGGACTGGGTGGGATTGGTAGAAATATTTGGAGAGATATAATGTTGCCCCAAGCCATGAAATCTTTAAAAGTGACTACCAGCACTTTGAATTGTACCCAGAAGAACATGTAATCAATGCAGCAGAGAAATCAATGGTGTCAAGTGGGACAAGGCACACGCCCTGCTAATTGCCCAAGCTACCACAGTCTGCACCAGCTGAATCTTCAAGGGCAGTCCTGTGAGGAGTACATTGCAGTAATCTCCACTCACTGTAAAACTTGAAAAGCAGCTCAATCAAATAATAGAAAGAACATCTATTTGAATGTAATAAACTATAAAAAAGCAATGTAGAGGTAAATCAAACTAAAATGTTTATTCTTACTTTACTAATTCTGCAAAAGTTTTAAAAATGGCTTTCTTGGATCTAAATAGATCTAAAATAGAGAGAGGACTACTTTATCCCCATGTTATTTTTAAATCTCAGATTAAAATATTCTAAAAGATTTTCATGGAGAAAAGGATAAAGTTATATTTGTGACCCAATATTTTCCATACATATCTTATGTCATTAGGGGCAAATACTGAAGGTGATTCCTGCACAAACAGGAATCTCATTTGCAAAGCTTTAACCTATTATTTCTGAAATTGCATCCCCAAAGGGGCTGATCTTTGCATTTTTGTATCCCAGCCAGTAGCAAATACATTCCAAATAATAAATCTGAAGGTGTGGAAAGTTAAATTTCCCAACTGATAGATGCAATTCACTCAGTGAAAATCTTGCAGGGTGCCCTATCCTATGACTTAAAATATCAGAATGAGATAAACATAGAAGTCATCTCAAAATGTAAATCAAACTTGGAGCTAAATTCATCTAAATCACATTTATCTTCTCTCTAGCATTAAAAGGAATTGTCTACATGTTTTATTTGTATCAAAACAAGAGATAAGGTCAAACTGATTGTGTGAAGGTGTGCTTTCTTGGAATTCCTGTATCAAGCTAAATATTGGGTCTGCATCTTAATACTCTTTCAAAAGGCCCTGAAGACATGGTTTTGCCACCAGGCCTAGGGACCCTAGGATAATATGTAGCCCATTAGTGATTTGTTTGTTTGATTGTTGTTATTGTGTGTGGAAGGGTTTATTGGCTTTTGTATATGGGGTTTTACTTCTGTAAGGCATCTGAAGTCACAGTGAATGAGTTGGGCAGCCATATACATTTTCTTAATAAATACAAAATATAACAAAGGAAACAGAATTCAAGTAACAGTGTTTCTAGATAGAAAAATATATGAAACACAGAGCACCCCTATACAATATATAAGTACAGTATATAAAACACAGAGCCGGTAGATTCTCCTACATGTTTGTCAATAATAACCATAGCGAAGCTTTCTGGGTGAAGGTGGCATTTATCTACTATCTCAATATGGAAGACATTTCTGTTTAAGAATAAGAAGCTTTCTAAATGTTGCCACAATAAATAGACTCAATATGGTTCTTAAGGATGTACTTCTGCAGAACCATAGCACACTCGCCTTACAAGCTGAGAGTCTCAAACCTCATTTATTTCACAGCAAAATCCCCTGTTTTTCTCAGTATGCAGCACCTTAAACAGGTTGTTGTTCCCACCACTAACTGGGACTAAACTTCTCTGAGTTACACCATGCTGATTAAAGCTCTTTTCTCCCTCCAGTAACTTTCTATGAATTCTGATTAAATGAATTCAAGCATCAAGACTCCTGAGGTGTTCTTGTACAGTAGCATCTCTTTCACTGCTTTTAATCTCTTTTTTGATTACATGTGGTGGCTCTTACTAGTCTTAAGTCAAACAGCCTGTTTGGATCTATTAAAGGATCACAATTTTATTTTCCTTTACTTTTGTTTATTGGATGAAGCATTAGATAAAGACCAAAGCCTATCGAGCCACCTGCTAACGAACAAGATGATAACATACCATCAAACAACTAAAATTAAGGTAAGAGAAAGTTCAGGTCCATTAATTATTTAAAAAGTTAATTTCAGCATGTAAATATCATTATTGTGAACTATTCTAAATGTTCACAGTAAAAACCAACTAGTTTTAGCTTTCCTTTGTTTTTGTGTTTTTTTTAATGGGTAGCTATATAACCCCAGATAGGTTGTAGAAATGGATTTGTATTCTGAAAGTTGATAAGAAATATTATTTATTTGTTCATTCCATTTTGGTGCCATGTGCCTCCAGACCAGCTCTTGTTTGGTAAGGGGTGAAGAAGGGGGAAAAGAAATTGTCCAACAATTTTCAAAAGCAGGACTCAATTGTGGTGGTAATCATACCACTATTGGGAAGAAAAAAAATAGGAGAAATTGCTTTTAAAGTTTTCCCTTAGTTTATTGGAATCTAGGCCAGGAATGTTGCAGAGAAATTAATGAAAGAGAAGACATTCCCACAACATCTAACTGCAAGAATGCTATGTTTCTGTAGAATCAATGTACCTCCTCTACTGGAGCAACTTCTAAATTAGGTTTATAAGGTTTCCATAATATCATGAATATAATGCACACACACCATACAAACACACACAGAAAATTATAACCAAAAATAATTAAAACCTTTCTTATCTCCATGGTGCTCAAGGTGACTTTTAAAAAGTCAGTAATTGCAAAATTATCATTTGAGGTTAGAAGATCCAACATAAAACATCAGAACAATTATAGATATGTTTAATATATTAGCAAAACATTTATAGTAAATTCCCTCAGGTTATAGTTGTAACTAGTTAAAATGACAGATTCACTAAAAATGTAAAGGATTTCTTTCCTTCGATATTTTTATTCATTGTGTTTCTCATATTACATTTTACCCACAAGATATAGATTTGGTGGTTATTGTAGCTACTTTGTTATGACCAGTGTTAGATTTATTTTGATGACTGGTTTTAGATTGGAAAAGTAAATGCCTGAAATGGAAAACATGCACAAATTGTGTACAGTAGCTCTGTGATCCACAGTCATTAAACCTAGACTGGGTAGTTGTAAATATGAGCTTTTTAAAGAATTACATTTTCAAATCTCCAATTAACAATTCAATATTGCCAGTGAATTATTTAATGTTCTTTGATGCAAGAAGAATACACTATTATGGACATTTAAAGAGTGGGGCATTCTTTGGGAAGAATACAGAAGCTAAAAGAGTTTTTGTGACAAATGCTGTTATGAAGATGGCCTATGCATGTAACAAAAGAAAATTATGGAAGTCGTTGGATGAAAAATTGCTTGCAGTCATCATTACCCATTTATTACTTGAATATATGGCAAAAAGTTACTTCTTTCTTGCTATAAAGTTAGAATGATGATTTTAAAAAAATCAGTGCACTATAGTTTCTGTTCTGAGAAGATTCTCTGCACTGACATACCATATATTTTATTTTTTAGGGTTAATAAGACAAGTGTTACAGACAAGATAGACCATCATCTATTTTTTTGTTGTTATGTGTCTCCTAATTTCTGTCATGTATGATTGTTATTGCATTTCACAGTTTTATTGTTTTTATTATATATTTGCCCCAAGAGATCATTTGAAAAGTGTCATTCTAAATAACATATATGGCTATGACTCAGATTATTATTGTCCAATTACAAAGGTTTCACACTGATTCAGACTAGAGTTTGGAGAACAGCAAATGTCTTTATGGCTCAAAGTGGCTCACTTAGATTGTGGCTCACATACACAGTTTTGTGAGTGATACGGTAGAAGGGCAAAATGAGAAAATCTTTATACTTTTCACCTCTCTTCCATTGTATTTTTTGGCAGTTAACCCACATATCTTAAACATAGGAAACTGATTTCATGGGGCAGGAAATAGCAAAGACCTTGAAGCAGAGGATGGAACTCTGTTGTACAGAAGATGAAGTGCTAAGACCTTCATGTCGCATGCATAGCAAGTCATTCTGCAGTTACATTGCAGGAAAGAAAAAAGATGAAGCACAAAGAATAAAGTAAATTAGGAGCACAACTTTATTCACTCATCGCAACAAAGTTTAAAAAACAGGCATCTGGACTGGATTTTTTCTCAAGTCGAAGACGTTTCACCTTTAATCCAA